>JACFYI010003421.1:1466887-1483930 GCA_014898755.1 Handroanthus guayacan | reverse complement strand
GGCTCAAACCATGTATCCTTTCTCTTTAACTAGCAAGGATTATTGCTTGGATTTGCACAACGAAAACAATGGATGCAAGATCATCCTTAAAATATATTACCCAAATCCAAGTCAAAATCCCATTTTACAACCTCCCATAGTCATCAATGAACATTCCCTCAACCCCATACATTGTTTCACTGGTAACTCTACAAGTGACTTACGAATATCACAAAATTTTCAAGCTCCTACAATTGTATCACTGGTAATTAGAAAACATTCTTATTTATGGGAGTAAGATTGATTGATTACTACTTATCCTAGAATAAGAAGATTAAATTTTACAACACCATAATAGAAAATTCAAAACACTTATGAGTACGAATCATATTCAAATCTAATTTCCAAGTAATTGAATAAAATCCTAGTACTCAATGAACTTTGATTAATTTGCAAAGAATAATTGTGCCTTATGACTTACTGTTAGTTGCTTTTCTTTCTCCCCACATAAAAATCGTGAAACGTGGAATCCGCCAATTTCTTGAAATTCCGTAACACCTCCGCATTATTCTTGACCATAGGAAACTTGCCGCTTCCCCCTACTCCACCTTATATCCCTTCATAGTTGCTAGTTAGTTGCATTAGCGTACAAAACAGTGTAGACCAAAGGGTGTAAGATGAATCACATCAACTCAGTGTCTAAGAGTCAACTTCATTAGTGCTTGACTCGAACTCAAACTCTTTATCAAGTTAAACATGGGCTCTAATATAGATGTTTATTAGCTGGCTCGTGAGTTATTATTTTTTAATGTTTTTTAAATATTTAAGTTATCGTTAATAATAGATTGTTATTTTCATTAATAATGAATTGATACATAGCATTAGCTATATCTATTCATATCAAACTAAATTAAATATGTAATAATAATTATTACTATGTACCGTAATGCAAATAACTTTAAATTGTATGTTAATGAATTAATTACGTAAAAAAGTATCATACTTAAATTACGATAATATAAAAAAAATAATTATAAGTTTTCAATTAACTAAAATATTATTTTTTATAAATGATCTCTAGTTCGATAATTTCGGCTTAACCTTGAGCTTGACCCTAAGATCCGCAAGCTCATCTAACTTAATAGTTTTTGTTTGAGCTCGAATCCAAACTCAAAAACTTTTTCAAGTTTGACTTGAGCTCAACTCATACACCGTATCTAGTCTAAATCTCAAAAGAATTCCATACTTAAGAAATCTCAAGGCCCAAACCCACGAATCATGCTTGGCATCAACTTGGGATATACTGATGCACTAACATGCCATCTGCCACTGTTCCTTAAATTCTTCGGGATTTTCAGAAATTGCTAAAAAAATGATTCAACAGCTTATCTTCACCTCGTATTTTTTGCCGTGTCTTATATTCTTCAAAAGCAGCTTCCTTTCCCATTTACCAGCTGCTTCCAAGATCCTTCATAAACAAATGCTTGTATACAGCTCCCAATTAAAATCAGTTTTTTCTTCGAAAACAATTGCAGGATTTGATCCTGCCAATTTAAACCATGTTCCAAAAGCATAAATCAGCATCCACCAAAAAAACAATAAAAAAACTACTAAACATAAAATAAAAGGATAATTATCTCGAAACTCTCGAGGTTTGTAATAATTACCGAAACACTCCCTATAGTTTGGATAGAATTTCATTACCCCCCCCTATATTACAAATAGACCCTAAAAGTGTAACAAATATTACAAACAAACCCCCAACTGCTAGATTGACACGAAGTCTACTTGTAATATTTATTATATTTCCAGGGTGTCTAATTATAATACACGAGGGGCATAAGAATAATAATTATCCGAACAATAGAATGTGTCTTGATAATTATAACAAACATCAGGGTGTTGAGGTAATTATTTCTAAAATAAATACATAGTAATTAGTTTTAGTTCATAACCAGAAATAACCAACACGTCACACACCCATCAACAGTTCGTGATGAGAATAGAGTTCACAAGCACCATAAGGAACTTATGTACCTATACGTCTATTCAAGCCCTCCAAAAAGATGTTTAAAAAAAGAAAAAAGGAAAAACAGATTATTGCAGAAACTAGAGTAGCATCAATTCTCATGTCCATTTCAAGTCTTTCTCTATATTTTCGATCTGTATATTGATCAGACCTCTGTTCACACTTCAGTGATATCCAATCGGAGCTGGAGCTTCCTTCAATTCATGCCCCATGTAATGAATATCCTGCAACCAAAATTATGTTCACCGGATCAATTTCACTTAATTTAATTTGATCGAGTTCAGAGAAATTGTGAACTATCAAAGATTCACATACCGATGCAAAATGATTGACATCACGATGGTGAGCCTCATCAGCCCTAACAATCATCACTACATCACGGAGAGTCGAGTCCTTCGGCAGCCGCCAATAATCAATGGCAATCGCTGGAGCCGGAACATTCTCGATGTTGCCCTTGTCGAGCTCTTTCAGGAACTCGGTGTACGAGTGAATGGCTTCTTCCTCCAAGTAGCCCACGATCCGGTGAGCGAGTTTTGGGGAAACAAGATAGGTTAAGAAATAGGCGTTGAAGAAGACGCCCTGGACGGCGAAGACTAGGGCGCGCTCATACCACCGCGGCTGAGACACCTCCATGAAGGTCATCAGATGCATTCTCTCGTTCTCTGCTTCTTCGAGGAGTGCTTTGATCCATCCGCCGCTGTGCTCGAATCGACGCAGGGATTTGCAGTGGAGAAGCATACCGCCGACCATGCCAGGGACGGCGGCAACTGTTTCGAGCATCATTGCACGGCATCCGTACCGCCTCTGTAACAGATTGGGGAAAATACTTAAGCGTGAAAAATTTAATATGGGAGGTATGAAAATCTTCAATGATTTCATTTTTCAATAACAGTTTCAACCTGGAATAAATTACAATGAACCAATATATTTTTTTTCATATATAAATTCGAATGACTATGAATGTTCAACACTTGTTACCTTTCCAAACTTATTTGGCTAAACATCAATTTGAACTATAAATTTCAAAAGAATCAAGTCTCTGATTGAGAACTGATTTGGCCAACATTATATTGTGTATTAAGATGTAAATTCACAAATTATGATTTCTATTTTCAAACGCTTTTCTTCATCAAAACTTTGGACAGAAACAATCAGCTACAAGCCCTTACCAACTTGCAAAAATTAAATAATCCAATACAAACACAAAATATTTCAAAATAAACCCAGGGCCTGCAATGAGTACATCTCTAAATAAATAATATATGTTATTTTTTCCTTCAAAATAACAAAGTATTTTCAATGTTCAAATTGGAGGGACGCCTAACATATGACATCAACTCTTTTACCACAAAGACAATGGATTCATACTCAAGAAAATAATAATAACAATAAAATATAAAGTACCTGAAAAAATAAATCAGTAGGATATCTAAGAGCCTTGACTGTCCAATACGCCACTTTGTCCAAAAACGTCACCGGCGCATGATGCTTTTTCAGATCTATCGTCAGATCAGCCTTGTACGTCTCCCATGGCTTCACTCATTCAAATAAATATATAAATAAAATAAAATCACATTAAGCATATAATATATACGTAGAAAAAACTTTATATAATTATTTATTTCATTTAAAATTTTTGGCTCTTACCCTAAAGCAGTTCCATGTCCATTCCGTACCATCCTCTTTGGTAACTTTTGCAGGCTCAACGCCCCAGTAACTCACAATCCCCTTGTTACCATTCCCACCGCCACCAGCGGCAGCGCCACCAATCGATCCGCCCTGCACCTGCTTCTTCTCATCCTGCTGCTTCTCACCCAAAGCCAGCGTACTGGCGTTGCGCGAACCCAAAACCGGGAATCTCATCCACGTCACCACGGCCTTCTCCGAACCATTGGCAGGACTATAGAAAAAAGTGGCGGCGGTGCCGTTCACATATGATCTAAGCGCTGCTGCATCACTTGCAGCACCGCCGCGCGCAGTGGCGGTCGAAAAGTAACGCGGCCCCACGTGGCCAAGCACCGATCGTGCTACCCTCGTTGCGCCACGGCTCATCATCTTCTCCTTCAGGACAAAATCAGAAGAAAATAAAATCGGAAAATATATGGTTCACGAGAATATTGGAGAGAAAGCTTCACGAACAAGGTTTTGATATGTTTTCTCACGAGCTTTGTTTGGTATGGAGAGCTGGCAGGGGTGGGGCTGGGTTTTATAGGGGGCATAGATGTAATATCACGTGCATGAGTTGGTGGAAGGCGGTGATGATACGATGAATAAATGCGTTAAATTTCCATTTTTGACCTTCGATATTTTGGTGAGAATTCAATGAAGGTTGTGTCTCTCACAGACGTAGTTAATGGTGTAGAGAAGTCTAGAGACAATCAAATGACGGAAATGGACATGATTTTGAGTTGGGGTCCGATTGTATTGGTTGACCGTCCGCGGGTTTATGGATGGTTTGAAGTGAGGCATTGACTTTAGTCAAAGTATAATTGTGATTGAAATTAAAAGGTGGAACATATTTTTGAGGTGTACAGTCAATAGTTTTTTTTTCCTTTTAATAATATATAGTGAGATGAAAGTTGACTACAATTGTAGTAGAAGATGATGATATATTGATACTTGGAGACAATCAAATGACGAAAATCAATACGAGTTTGTGCTAAAATTCCAACGAACGGTAGACCGTTCATGAATTTATAAATGATTAATTTGAGTTTGGGCTTAAACCAAAGTATAATTGCAATGGAAATTAAATCAATATCTTCTAGACATATTCTTGTTAGAATTTCTTTATACATTAGAATTTCTTTAGTCATAAAATGAATTATTTCACTTAAATCATGATGAATATTTGAACGAATTTATTCAACAAGAAAATGGAAAAAGATACACGAGGAACTAAGAATATTCAACAATAATAAAACGGTAATATCAAGATTCTAGTTTGCGTGCGTGTAAAGAAACTAAATGGGCATAATGGGAAACAAAATTGACCCGAGTGGAGGGCAAACCCGTAAACAAGTTTTATTCCCTATGAAAGAGTCTTTAATGCCAAAGTTGACCGATTGGTGGAAGAAAGCTGTCTTTGAGGGTAATATTGGGAAATGATAATATATTGTTGATTAAAGTAAAGCAAATTAATTAGAAGTTTTTTCTTGGAGAACAAGTTTGGGAGAAATTGCGTGTGGTCCAAGATCAGGTTTGAGGTTACCAATTTGGAATAAGCTTATATTTAGAATTAATTAAAGCAAGTATATGTTTATTATTTTTGTGGTGTATTATTATTTAAAGGTGGCAGTTGTTACCACCATGCAAAAAAATATAATCAAACAATAAATATTATAATGGAAAAAGAGTGATCAATTCTTATAATATTTTGCATGATAAAATCTTGAAAAAAATCATATTTAATGAATTAGAAGTGAAATAATAGAATCAAGGAAGCATATTTAAGTCATATTTTTAAGTGCAAATTTATATATATATATATTTAATATAATACATATATGGAAAGATTAAAATAAAAGTACAACAATGTGTTAGAGCTTAGTAATGAATTTTCATATAAAATTGAAGATACCAACATAACAAAGATAAGGAGGAGGCTAAATGCACTGCATGTAGATAAATGTTGTGCTTATCTTCATTTCTTTTAGTATGTTTAAAATTTTAGGCAACTTGATGATATTACTTCATTGCTTAGGTAAACATTATGTGTGTGTGTGTTTGTTAAGATTTGATGTGCATTGTATGTATTTAATAATTAGAATATGATTAATATTTTTAATTGTTATCCATACATAATTCAATATTAAAAAAAATTAGATTGTGAGTGGTTATTAGAGCAAGTTAAGATTAAGGGTATTTTAGGAAGAATAAATGAAAAAATACTAGCAAAAATAACTATCTTTACCTCTCTTATTTTGCATACTAGCGTTTATCGCACACTCGATGCGTATGCATAACATAAGTAAAATTTTATATATATATATATATATATAAAGATATAATGCACATGTATTTATTAATTTAATAATTAAAAAATGATTAATATTTTTAATGTAATACATAAATAAATATTTAATATTAAAAGAAACTTGGGTTTTTAATGGTTATTAGAACAATTTAAGATTAAGGGTATTTTAGGAAGAACATATGAAAATATAGCACCAAAATAATTACTTTCAGCCCCCATAATTATATATAGTATAGATAGCTTGGATGCCATTAACTTCTGTATGAGTTGTTTTTCCTTTTTTGTTTAAAAAAAGTACCTTAAAACTCATTATATTGGCAGATTTTGATAATTTAAAAAATTAAGAAATTCATAGCTTAGTGAAATTAATTTTCACTAACTAAAATATTTCTGAAGTTTTCACAATTCAAAATTTGGTCAGTCAAAATTATATATTTGAGGTAGAAAGATCGTATGCGCAATAATATAGATTTACTTTTATTTGTCTAAGTCAAAATCATGTGTTAGAAATCATTCAATTTGGGTAAATGACATATCGTGATGGTTTAAAAAATTAAGATTGTATGGTAGGTCATTAGGGGGAAATAAAAAAAGAAACTGAAATCTAGGAATTCAAAATTTAGAATTTGTTCAAAATTGCACAATTATGATTTAAAAAAATAATAAAATAAAATAAAATAACCCTTTTCACACTTAACAATATTATGCGTATATTTTGTGAAGAAAATAAAACACCACCCCTCCCCCCCAACCAAAACAAGAGAGAGAGAGAGAGAGAGAGAGAGAGAGAGAGAGAGAGAGAGAGAGAGGGAGTGAAAAAATAAATAAATAAACAAAAAAGGATTTACATAGGATTTTACACAAAAATGGAGGTCTTGCATCGGTCGGAGCCCAACCATGCACGGTAGAAGACCCCAACACAATGAAGAAAAGCCCAAGAAAAAAGAACTAAGGCACAATTGCTTATTGCTCGTACTCTTCATCTGTTTTAGCCTTTTAGGTACGAATCCGATCTTTAATCAATTAAAGTATTTGATAAATTTAATGTAATTATAGATATTTTTTATTCAAAATAAATAGAGTAGATACAAAACAAAGCAATTTGATTAATTAAAATCCAAATTTAAATATTAAAATATTTTTATTAAAATAATAATATTAATAATAGCCCATTAATATAGTGTAATATATGTTATGTTTAATAGATTTATATTTTTTGATGTATTTTTCATTAAGATAATATATATTTATTTTTAATATGATTATTATTTACTGTTATATGGTTCAGAATTTTCTTATTGAGTTTCGGATTTTTGCCGAAATCAAATTTGGTATTAATGAACATAAATTCTATAGGGATCTCGGGTCGGGTTGTTTTTAATACAAAAATCGATTATCAAATTCAAATCTTACAATCCTACGGAAAAATGGGATTCTCTTGAATAATTATCAAATGAAGTATCAACACCTGCAAACATTGACTTGGAATATACTAAAGTCAAAAAATTACACCATAATTTGCACTTAGCCTACAATAATTGGGGTGGGGTGGATGCTGGGTGCTGGCTCACTATTAGACGACACTTGTCGTTCAACTTTTAAATAATTTTTTATTTGTTTTTTTAATTTCTTTTTTTTTTTCAAATTTTTTTACCTTCTCCTGCCCCCTCTCTCATCTCCCAACTCTTCTCCCTATTTTTCACTTGGGTTGGGCAATCGTCAAATTTCAGAATTAAATCTCATCCTCTCTCATTAGTCATCTAACATATTTTCGTGGCTCTTGCTCTATTCCTTTGGAGAAGTGTTTTTTTTTTCTTTTTCTTTTTCTTTTAAAGAATAAGAATAATTATTTACAAATATTTAGTCATAGAAATGTGAATGAAGAGGAAGAAAGGTGGGCGCAAGCCATGGTTAATGAAATAGGTTGAGTTGAAGTGGGAAAAAGGTGGGTATATTTCTTGACTAAGAAAGTGGGAAGAAGGAAAAATTGAAATTTAAAAACAGTAAAAAGAAATTTTTTTTGAAAAAAAATGTGGGATTTAGATCTGAAATTTGAGGCTTGCCCAAGTGAAAGATAGGGAGAGGAGTTGGGAGATAAGAGAGGAGGTAGGGAAAGGTGAAAAAAAAAAAAGTTGTTTAAAGGTTGATTGGTTCCAAAAAAAAGTCGTCCAACCGTGGGACAACACTCAGCATCCACTCCACCAATAATTGGCTTGATTGGTTCCAAAAGTCTACCTATGGCAGTTGCTTTCACATGGTGGCGAAAGAATGACTTTAATTAAGAATTTATTTGTGCTTGTCTGTCGTCTCAAATATTATTCTTGGATGTTGCAAATTTCTTAATAATATCACAAAATTATTTGATTAAGAAATTCAGGTATGATTGGGATCGTTTGTTTGAGGATGATCTAATTCGCTACACAAGTTTAATGGAATAAGCTAATAACTCTCTAATGTTTAAGTTATAAAGTTAAGTAGACAATCTGATTGGACATTAGAGCTTTAAATCCGTAAAATGTATATTTTTGTCTCGTCATGATTATAATTAAGTATTTAACGTGCATCTTTTAGCGCAACCTAATCAGATCAAATCAGGACACAACACACGAATCATACAAAATACGCGTGAATCTTAAAGTGTTTAGGTATTTATTTTTGGAAAATTATCTCAACGCTCTTGTGGCTTAGCCTATTTACATAAACATTTCCGATTGCTGGCATTAGTTCAACCTGATGAAAAATGTAAAACAGTCTACATACAAAATATCACAATTAGACCCATAAAAATCTAAGCATGTTAAACTAATAAGACGTGTACTTGTATACTTATAATTTATAATTACTGAGACCACATGGGTGTTTTAATTTCTAAAATTGACGAAGACTTCAATGAACTAGGAGTCATACATGTAAAATAAAACCAGGACAAGACTATAGTGACGTGAACATTTTTGTCTTAAAACAAAAGATTAAATCAATAAAACGAAGGGACACAAAAAGTCTTTGTTCAGCTAAGTAGAAATTAAATGTCTTCTTTCTTCACAATTAATTATTATTTCTTGGATTCTTACTATAAATTATTTTTTCCAATCCAGAAACAGAGAGGAGAAGTGTAGCAAAAATTAATCTGATCGATGGCTTCTTCATCTTCTCAGACAAAGTGTCCACCATTTGAATTCTCAGCAAAGTATTACCATGAAGATGGTGGGAGTTGTTTCAGACAAACCAGTTTCTTTGGAGGACAACCAGTGCTCAATCAAGGGGTTGGATATTCTGTGGTTCTTGGATTTGGAGCTTTCTTTGCTGCTTTTACTTCTTTCCTGGTAACTTTTAAGTTTTAACCCAATTCTATTTCTAGAAAGAAGGGTAACTTGCATTATAATACGTCGTTAAAGATTAAATAGGCCATAAACTCCATAAGAAAAAACAATAGATACCGAGTCTTCTTGTATTTCTGAAAATGAAGTTCAGTAAGGGGATTAAAATATATTTTTTTTTGAAAATATAGGTTAGCGAGGTGCCTTTTATATGGGATTTTCAGTTCATTTTGTTTTCCTACAAGGGATTAAAATGCAATTTACCCTTTCCATAAGTACTAAAACTTGGTGAAAACGTTCAGTATGAAAAATCTTATAATATCTTTTGAAGAGCTTATATGAGCTCACCCAAACATGGTCTTGATAGGTCTTTTTCCAATTTTCAAGTGTTCTTTTGGGTAGTTTTACTTATAAGATGCCAAAAGTGTCTGGTAATTTTTTTCAAGAAGAATTTATAAGCTTTCAAAATAAAATGTTTAGATTTTTTAAGTTTTTTTCTTTTTATTTTTTTTTAAGCAAAAATACAGAGTTACTAACTTATTTTTAAGATCTAAACTTGCTTTCCAAGTTTACTCATTTTAAATAAAAAATTTTTGTAAGCTCTAATATCTTATAATATTTCATCTGAAGTTCATATGCTATAACTTTTTCCTGTTCATTTGGCCAATATTCATTTTCACCTAACTCAGAATTGGCCCTTCACCTGATAAACAAATCAGTTATTTTCTGCATAAATTTGTGAAATCTTAACTCAGAACTAAAATCCTTAAACCTTTTTACTTTAGTTGTTATACATTAGTTTCACTTATTGTTGCTTCAAACATATAGGTATGGCTCGAAAAAAGATACGTTGGCTCTCGTCACACGTCCGAATGGTTCAATACAGCCGGCAGAAACGTTAAAACCGGCCTTATTGCCAGTGTAATTGTGTCTCAGGTAATCTATACTATTAATAAAACATCAGTTTCCCTTTTTGTTGTGTTTTCAAATAATATCCCGCGGTCTCGAAAGGACCATATATCGCATAACTAACAACCCGCTATTGTCATTTATAATTTAATGCATATATAAGTTGTATTCTAAGGGGCTCATTCGTATGTCGGATAGATTTCCTGTAGTAATTTATAGTCCTACTAGATTGTAGAAACATATAATTTAGTCTTGAAATTGGCAGCGTTGTTAATTTGTACATAATACTAAAATAGTATATTTATATGTCTAATCAAACGTTTGGTAATTGTGGCTCTTGAGTTAAAAACACAAATCCCTCCTCTTAAAGTGCATTTTCTTTGCGGAGTTGCAATGTTAGCGACACTATTGAAATTTTAATGTCCTATACAGAAGAAGGGAATATTAGTAGTAGAAGAAATATTAAGGGCTGGACCCTTATAACGGGCTAGCCCCTTACTAAATATGGGGTTACAAAATAGTATAATCAACCCATGTAGCCTTACCAAAGAGGCCCTAAATATTGAATGCACGCATAGAGTGTACACAAAATGCTAGTATATATATAGTCAGATTGCTTGTTACTATTTCGAACTAGAAGTAAATCTGCTGTCTTGAGTTAACTTAATTTTCAATCATATGATTCTACAGTGGACTTGGGCTGCTACAATCTTACAAAGTTCAAATGTTGCTTGGGAATATGGAATTAGTGGTCCTTTCTGGTATGCAAGTGGAGCTACCATCCAGGCATGTCTTAACATCATTCTGTCATAACTACTTTTGCTCCGATACACTTATCAAGTTTAAGCACATTATAAACAGGTGCTCTTGTTTGGTGTAATGGCCATTGACATCAAAAGAAAAGCTCCCCATGCACATACTGTTTGTGAAATTGTGAAAGCAAGGTTTGTTGTTTACTTATCAATTCGGACGCATATTTCATTGTTCTGGTTCTGTAGTTTAAGGTTGTGGTAAGAATAGAGCCTTTTTCGTGTTTTTTAGATGGGGAACTGCAGCTCATATCGTCTTTCTAACTTTCTGCTTCATGACGAACATTATTGTTACGGCCATGCTTCTTCTTGGCGGGTCTGCAGTCGTGAATGCTCTGACTGGAGTGAACATTTATGCTGCAAGTTTTCTTATACCTCTTGGTGTTATGGTGTACACACTAGCTGGAGGACTGAAAGCCACCTTCTTGGCAAGTTACATTCATTCTGTAATCGGTATGCAGATCATTCTTTGAGACTGAAAGCGTGTTTTGCATTGTTTCTGCTCTAGAATGAAGTGATTTTTACTCATGAATAAGTAGTAAAAGTGGAGAATGTTCGCAACTACGAGTAAAAATCTGATAAAGAAGTGGATAGTCGGTATTTTCAAAAGTGATTTTCCATAACTTAATGAATTACTATCGTGGGTATTTTGCATTTCTAGTGATAAATAAAGACAATATAGTTTTTCGTCTAACTCTGTGTTGAAGGAAAAACTGAAGTTGCATTGCTTTGACATTCCACTGAATTATAGCTTAAATTTTCCATAACAAATGCATAAGTTACTTTACCAAATATTGTTCAAAGCACATACACCTTCTAGTAGCTAAAAATTGGAAAATTGGTCATGAAACCATTGCCAAATACCCTCTAAGTTGATGCATTTTCTTACTACATTGTCCTGTTTCCCTAAACCATAATCACTGTTTTTTCATTGCAGTACATGTGGTCTTGGTCATCTTTGTATACCTAGTCTATGTTGCAAACAATGAACTAGGTAGCCCGAGCATCGTATACAAACGTTTGCTGGAGGTTGCAAGTAAAACAAGAAGCTGTGACAATCCAATATCCAATATTGGGCAATCTTGTGGTCCAGTTAGTGGGAACTACGAAGGTTCTTATGTCACAATGCTAAGTTCAGGAGGTCTCGTCTTTGGCATCATAAACATTGTTGGGAATTTTGGTACAGTTTTTGTCGATAACGTAAGTTGCTCCATCAAAACTTCACATTTCAATTTCCATTATTGGTTATAAATCCCGTTTTAACAACAGAACAAACATGAGTTACAGGGATATTGGGTGAGTGCCATTGCTGCAAGACCATCCTCAACACATAAGGGCTACTTATTGGGAGGATTGGTGTGGTTTGCTGTGCCGTTTTCTTTGGCGACGTCACTTGGTTTAGGTGCATTAGCCCTTGATCTGCCGATAACTGCAAGTGAAGCAAGCCATGGACTTGTTCCTCCTGCTACAGCTATTGCTTTGATGGGAAAAGGAGGATCTGTTTTGCTGCTCACCATGCTTTTTATGTAAGCTTCTTGTCAAGAATTACAAACTTAGCCTAAATTTCTCTAATATTTTTTCTCAGTTTAGAAGTGTGAGTTTGGGTGGGTGGTTTAGGTGGGTTCAGGTTGGATCGAGATAGGGACATAACATAAAGATACTAAGCCCAAGCCCTAATTGATATGACTGGCTGGAGGAAAATCAGGTGACGTTTTGATTGACTAGATTAACAATCCTAATTAGCGTGACCCAACCTGGCTTACATTTTCCAATTCTCCGAGTTTATGTTTAGTTTGTCACTTGGCAGGGTCTGGTACAACCTTTTTGATACACCCATAGTTAAGGTGGGTCGGGTAGGGTTAAATGCATTATTAGATACCCACCTTTTGTTTTCGGGTTCACTAGGTTGACCAAAACACAACCCAACTTTTTTCCCAGATCAAATATTATGTCCTACCTACTTAATCATAAACCAACATCAAACCCAAACTTGATTTTTTTGCGGTAGGTTTAGAGGTGTCAAAAGGTTACTGTTTATGAGCGGGCTGGGCCGAACTAGCCCTTCTATAGGTTCAACCTGGGCCTAATATTTTGGGCCCAGAACTAGCCTGACCCGCTAGCCTGGACAGCTCGGGACCGGAACCACTTAATTTTTTTTTTTAAAAAAAAAGAAGATAAAACTAAAATAAATCAAAAACTAATGAAATAAAATAAAATAAAGTAAAATTTTTTTAAAAAAAAAAAAGGAAAAGGTAGAACTAATGAAATGAAATAAAATAAAATAAAGTAATTTTTTTTTTATGTTTGTTAAATCATTTAATTTAATTTTAATATTTGGAAAATATTATACTATATAAAACTTTCAAAACGTAATATTATTGAAGTGTTTGATGAAAATATTATATTTCTAAAAAATACAACTAAAATAATACTTTAAAATATTGTATTATGTTAATACTTTAAAAAAATTATTTTAAATTACTTTAATTTTTATCATCTTAATAAAATATGTTGTATATAAAATTTATAGTATTTTTTTTTATATTTTTAAAAGTTCTTTGAACTAAATAGATGAAAAATTGCTTATTTCTTATTCTTCATTACACTTACATCGAGAATTGCTTAAAAAAATTTTTTAAAAAAAAAATCAGCTCGTTTAACCCGTTTAAGGCCCGTGTAGCCCCTACCCATGTAGCCCGTTTAAGGTCCATTTATCCCGGAACCGTTTAAGCCCGGCCCCATTATTAAAAGGGCCGACTGGGGGCCAGGCCTCCTCGAAAAATATTTCGGCCTGCTTAAGCCCATCCTGCCTAAGCCCGGAACAGGTTCGGGCCAGAAGCCTGGCCCGTTTGACACCACTAGGTAGGTCATGGTGAGGTTCAGGTTGACTTTCACACCCTTGTTCAAAGCTAAAATCTATACAAATGGTCATCAGGGCTGTGACATCTGCTGGTTCCTCTGAGTTGATTGCTGTTTCATCACTATGCACATATGACATCTACCGTACATACATTAATCCGGACGCAAGTGGAAAGCAAATCCTAAAAGTCTCAAGGAGTGTCATTCTAGCCTTCGGATGTTTCATGGGAATTCTAGCTGTAATATTGAACAAAGCCAGAGTTTCCCTAGGTTGGATGTATTTGGCAATGGGAGTATTCGTTGGATCTGCAGTTCTTCCCATAGCCTTCATGCTTCTATGGAAAAAAGCCAATGCAAAAGGTGCAATTCTTGGTGCAATAACAGGTTGTTTGCTGGGGATTATAACTTGGTTGACAGTTACTAAAGTGGAATATGGGCGAGTGAATCTTGACACAACGGGAAGAAATGCACCGATGCTAGTCGGAAACCTAGTTTCTATACTTGTTGGTGGAGGTGTTCATGCCATATGCAGTTTTATGCAGCCTCAGGATTACGATTGGGAGACGACTAAACAGATTACTGTGGTCGAGAAGGAAAAGAGCGAATTATCGGCTGAAGAGTTCAAGGAGGAAAAGCTTAATAGCTCAAAGCGATGGATAGTCAAACGGGGTATTGGCTTTACTTTGGTCATTGTTGTTCTGTGGCCTTGTCTTACCCTCCCGGCAGGTATACGTTCTAATATCTATACTCTTGAGCTTATAAAATATCAGTAATGATAATTTTGTAATTAACAAGGCAAAAATTGAATGAGTATGTTAAAACTTCGTACTTTTCAGAAAAAGTTTGTCAGATCCTTACATTTTATTTTAGATTATAAGCTCTACTTTATTAAATATACCGAATGCTTTATAACATCTTTTAAGCTCTCCCAAATACCCTCTAAACTTGGCCAAATGATCTCTTATTCTTGCTCATCCATGCATCATAACTCTCACAATTGCAACTTAAACTACTACTTTACACCCCACAACAACACACACCCTGCATACAATAATTGTACTTCAATTATCATATGCACACATATCGAGCACACACCAAGAGCTGGTCTATGGTTTCATATCTTCAAAAATTCAGATGTCAAGCATCACAAGTGTGTAACCTTATTTTTCTCTGCATAAATACCTAGTTCTAAATAAGTTTCTATGACCATGTAGGGCAATTCAACAAGGGATACTTCACATTCTGGGCAGTGATAGCCATTGCATGGGGTACAATTGCTTCAGCAGTAATCATTGCTCTACCGCTAATGGAAAGTTGGGAGACAATCCAAAATATACTTCTGGGCATGTTCACAAATGACAGACTAATGGAGAAAATGGAAGAGATAAACGTTAAGCTGCAGACGATCATGTCGGCAATGCCAGAAGCAGAAAGAATATACTTACTAGAGAAGGAGAAGGCGAAGAAGAAGGAAGCGTCAGAAATAGAAGTCCAGAACGTTTGAACATAATGTCAGATGTAGATAGCGCAGAAACGATTGCTTCATAGATTGAAATTGAAGTTCTTGTGAATGTAAGCTCACATTCAAGAAATTTCTGAAGCATAAGCAGTTACAAGCAAACACAAACCTTTAATTGTATGTGCAAATTCCATAAAGAAGAGAAGAAGAAAAGAACATGAAAGAATGAAAAAGTAAAATTGCTATTGTTCATAGTTCATAGGCCATAGCATTATATTTGTGAACAAAAAGCATGCAACACATAACCCACTATATAGGATGGCTCAAGCCAATCATATGACCCTCTCAACTCTTTATAATCTTTTCGAATGGAAAACTTTCCCACTCTTTCAGCCTTTACAAGCCCTAAATTTCCCTCCAAATGCGTTATAAAGGGCTGAAAGAGCTAAGTTTCTCCCCAAAAACTATTTACATTGCTGCAGAGAGCTGAGAGTAATGGTCGGTGAGCACTCTGTAAAAAAAATTGATAGAAGTATTACTTTTGTCAAAAAGTAAGAAGTTATAACATTAAGTTTGTTTTAGGTGAAAATCGAGATACCACATATGATATGAGTATAAATTGTGGTACTAAAAGTAAAATTTTCCCACTTTATAAATGATGACTATTTTTATTTTTTAGATTTTGTTTAATTAAAATTGTATGATACTTTTATTTTTAATTAGCGCGTTTCCTATTAGACCATTTTCTATAGGCACTAATATATCCAAATCCTAAAAAATTTCACATCACATTGGTTATAAAAATTGATAATCGAATCTAAATTCAAATTATCCTAATTTAATTCAAATATTACTAGTAGACAATTCTAGAATTGAAACTTGAATATAATAACGACTCATTCCAAGTATAAGAAGTAGATTAATGGTAGGGAAAGCAAAAGTAGGCTCCAGCATATGCCAGACAAATTAAATTATGGGCCAATCGATCACTAGACAACTGATATAAAGTGGAACTTTCACATTATTTTCTGATATAACAATATACATCAAATGTAGCAAATATTTAAGCATTCAAATGCAATAATAAAATTGATAATATCCAACTAGAAGCAAACTTTGAAAATTTCCACAAATAATCAAATTAACTTCAAAAATCAATATCCAACCACTTAGCGAAATATCGACAAGTGCTGGGGGAGATAACCCCATCCGGAGTGCACAAACTAATCCGCGGACAAACACCACAAGGGATCGCAGCAAATGCACCTATTCTTGGCCCCTTTGAAACTTTATAGCACACTGTTCCAATGGGAAATGAACGATATTCGGCCAACCCGGAACTCTTCACCTCTACGATATTGTTGTCTAAAACCATTAAATACAATATTTCACCAAATTCTTGGCTAGAAACTTTCTCATTTCCTTTCACCTTCCATTCATTGTTGATTCCCTCTAACGTAGCAATATTATGCGCACGAATGTATGTTAAGCAAAACTGTCTGAGTTTTTCGATAAGTTCTTTGTTGAGCTCCCCATTGATATACCATTTACCTCCACTAGTTTCCTTGGAGGGTTCAAACTCATTCGCCATGTAGTGTTTCTTTCGCTTATTTTGAACGTTCACAACCTGTTTAATCAATGTTTTCTTTAGCAACGAGTCGATTGATTTCTTGATGACGAGAGGAGTAAGCTTGGTCTCTTGTTTG
>JACFYI010003421.1:1453877-1466787 GCA_014898755.1 Handroanthus guayacan | reverse complement strand
AAAAAAAAAAAAAAAAAAAGACAATCATGATTAAAATTTTGACGATGAATGTCGTCAACTTAGTTTACTACAGATTAATTGCACAAAAAACCAAAAAACAGGAAGTGGAATAGATGAGAACCTATTTTAGTCTGCAAAATCGCTCAGGGTAAATTGAGAAACTGCGACGGCCAAACTCCTGTTGGAAGTGAATCATGGCACTTTTCGAACCCTAAATATTAACAACCGATCCTGCTTTCCAAGATTATATAAAGAAGTTACAACTTTTACATCCTTTCAATGTGGGATTTTAACATAATGAACTTCTTCCATTCTGGTTAGGCGGGATTGGACTGGGCCGGTGTCTGATTTGGTCGAATGTAAGATCTTCTAATAAAAGAATGCTAAGAGACTGAACTACCCTTCTCTGCGCTGCGTCTGTTTGTTCTAAGAATTTACAGCTTCATTAATGAAAAGGAGACCGTTGAACCAACATTTCATTAATTACAAAAGGATTCATTTTATTATTTATTTATTTTCCTTCAGAAAGTATTCGGGTTTCATGAAAAAATAAATAGCTAAAGAAAAATTTTTAGTAATTCCGTATTAGATGAATATAAAATTTATCATAATGACTTAAATATATTTTATAATCACCTGATTTATAATATATAAATGGCATTAATCATAATGTCTGAGGTTGCATGAAAAAATTAAAGAAGAAATTAATATGTGAGTCTACAAACTTCAAAAAAAGAAAAAGAAAATCAAAAGAGCAAGTCCAAACTATCAAATTTATGCTCTATGGCGTCAAGATACAAAAAGAAATTAAAATGCATGTCAATTGCAAGGAAATGCAATTTTTGACTCATAATGTAGTTGTTGTACATTTCTAGTCTTAACCATTAGTGATGTTTATAATTTATAAAGGACTTTTATTAACTTTTTTCTTGGATTGCATATTTTCACTCCATCCGTCAAATACTTAACAGTAAAAGGTTACTTGACACTCACGTTGCCATTAGTCTCTCGATTTTGGAGGAAAATATGTTGAATCTTTGATTCCCTAACTTTTTGACTCTCCATAATTTTTCATCGAAATTAACACATTAGTATTACGTAAATATCACGTGACCTTCTATCATTAAATATTTGACAAAGAGAGTGAAACGATGCAATGTAAAACAAAATTTTAATTGAAGTCCTTAATGAAGACATCACTAACCATTGAAACCAAAAATACTGGAAGTTTAAGAGGGTCATTGCAATTTACCCAATACAGAGATACTGAATTCACAATAAAAGCAAAAGAAAACAAAACACTGAACTTGCCAGAGTAAAGACAAAAGCGGGTCCTGCAAGAAAAAGGCCACAAAAGGACATCTGAAAATCCACAAAAGTATACGCAAAACCAAATAAAAAGGGCACCCCGAAAAATCGACAGTTTCCAAGCAGAGAGACAACATTTTACAGAGTAATGGCTGCCGAAGAACACCAAAATCACCACCTACAACAAGAACTCAACGATCATCACCATTATGGGAAGCTTTTATCTTCATATGTAGGCCTAAGTTTCACACTCTTTCTTGGATTCTTACCCAAAAACTCCATTAATTTACTCTCAGACCTCCAAATCAAGAACGAAGCTCTTTCCTTTAAGCTTAAGAAAGCAGAAGAGCAGCTAAATCAGCTTCAGACAAGAAGGAAAGAGGACTCAAAGGCAAATGCAAGAGTTGTTGAAATCTTTGCTAGTCATAGACATTCTTGGCAGCAGGAAGAGAAGAGACTATTGCGGCAGATCGATGAGGGCAATGAGGAAATATCATGTTTGAAGAGGAAAGTTGAAGACTTTGAAAGATTGGAGGGTGAGATGAAGGCTAATATTGAAGATTTGAGGAGAGAAATTTGTGAAAGAGATGAAATGTTGAAGTTCATGAGTAGTGATGAAAAGAGACGTTTTTATGGAGAGAATAAGAGTGGGCTTAGTTCTGATTTCTTGAATTCTGCTGCATCAAAATTATGGGCTGAAAAAGGTGGTTCTGGGCAGGTAAAATTGCACTTGATTTCTTTTCTAAGTTCTTAGTGGATTTTCTTGTTGTTATGCAAATGTTGTGCTTAATTAAGTAAATGATCTGAGGATGTCTTTGGATTTGTTGTCCACATGAGAAACAAGATTTGTTCATAAAAATTGAGGGCATTCAGCCTTTTAGTGGCTTATATTTATATAGTTAGAAGGACGTGAATAATGATGCATGGTGGCATTACGACAAGAAAGACTCAAATTTTTTACAGTTTTAGTGGGATTGGTTTGGAAATTTGTTTTATTTCATCGTAAGTTTTTAATTTCTTTCAACTTAATAGCTCTCTGTCCTTAGTCATTTCTTTTTAAGATGCTAATGCATTCAGCATTATAGTTCTGGTTCTTGTTGGGACAGATTCATAACGGACATTGTTGAAATTTTGAGTGCTACTGTAATTCTTTTGCTTTAGAGTCTAATATTTTTTTACCTTTATTTATCAAATATAGTTCTTGTGATGAAAATCCTACATAAACATTGATGATTGCCTGCCTATTGTGTTCCTGTCACTTTGCTTAAGTTCCTTGTTGGTTAAGGCACTTGTTGATGAATTCATTGATAAGGTGCTATCAGAAAGGATCTATTTAATAACTAGGGATGGCAATGGGTCCAGGTAAACACCGAGTGCTACTTTTCTTGAGATGGGTTTCGCGGCTGTTAGTTTTCTAATACATAGTTCTTTGTTAATATGCTACCATATTCATATTTAAAAAGTTACAACAGTGTTTTGTTTTCAAAACATATTTTAATATGTTTCAAATTACGAAATGGGTCTAACCTACTTGATCCCGAGTTGGGGGTGGTCTCAAGTCCATAAAAGTCTTGACAGAATACGTCCCGAATCTTGATGATGTATGTTATTGGCCTTTCGTGTAGAGTTGTCACCTTGAGAGGGTGGGTCATGGGCGTTCTTTTGGCTGTTCATTTGTTTCTTTTTCTATTGATTTTTCCTTTCATATTCTTATTCCTTTGTCCTAGTTCATTTTCTTTCCCGATTACATTGTACAAATTCTTGTTTGCTTCTCTGAAAAAAGTGGTTTTAAAATGAACAGTGTGTTTATTTGGCATTTATGGGAGCAGTTAACACTATTTTTGTTTGCTTCAAGATTCGAGAATGATTAAACTTGTCTAGAATTTCATTCTTAACCATTCTTGGACTCATCAACACACCAATTAGGATGAAATTTGGGAAAAAAACACATTGCTATCCTCACATGGCCATTTTCAGACTCCACTCATTATATTTTTTCTCGACCCAACCGACTATACAAACTTTGAAAATATTACACCTTAGCACATACATTAACTTCCTGTAAAATTTTGAGGGAAATTCCACTGAGATTCCGTCGTGGATAACTCAAATACACAACCTATGTTCACAACCGAGTAAGATGTGAACATAGCATCAACAAACAATCCTTTTTGGTTCTCTGAGACTGACACGATTGTCCAATGATAATTGTTCCTAATGTTTTGGTTTTGCATGAGCAACTCAATAAACCACAACCCAATTTCTTTTTCTCTTTCCCAACCAAAACATATGCAAAGTAGTTATCGATGGTGGAATGTCAGTAAATATTCCTTAAAATTTAAATGGAAGTGAATTTATATGGTGACGTGTAAATTTTTACAAAACTTGTATAGCCAATTAGGTCAAAAAATAATTCAGCGAATGAAGCATAAAAACGTCCCTAGTTCAAAAGGCGGTGTGTTTTTATCCCTTTTATTATCAGGTTTTGATGATGGATGATTCTTGACTTTTCATATGCAGGATGTGCCGTATCAATCTCTTGAATCAGTGTACCCTTCAAAGCATTTTGTGGCTAGGTAATAATATTACTCTCAATTTAAGAAATTTCAAGCAAATAAATATGAACATGTTGTACCTAAAGAATAGCTGAACTTATTTCTATTTCAGAAGGGAATCCCCTTGGAAGATAGATGGTGACTCTACTGGAGTTTCCTCTAAACTAAAAGTTCTTGCGCAAGAACTGTCAAACTTTGAAAGAGTTGATGAGGCAAATCTATCGAAAGTACAATCACAAATGCATAAACAAGCCAAGAGATATCAAGCGTTAGCAGCAAAAATAGATGATCTTTGTGGGAGAATGGTAATAGTAACTTGGGATAACTACACCAAAAAACACCCTTGTACCCTTCAAATTATAATATCATATAGTTCAATTTACTAAAAACTTAACATTATATGTGTAACATTACAATTAGATTCCTGAAAACTTAAGAATGTTACATTAACAAGGGGGATAGTTCTATTATTGCACTGTTCTCCATAAGTTTTTTGTAAGCTGAACTAATGTTGCCTAATAAGTTTTACCATTTCGTTAAACATTCTCATTTTGCTATAGTAAAAGATGGCTTTCTAAATGAAGCCCTTATTTTCGACAGAAAGCTAGGGATCCAAATGAGGCCACAATCAGTTCAGACTTTAGAACACAACGGCAGGCTGACTTTTTGCTTGAAGCATTTTGTTTGCAGCAACGAGCGACTGAAACTAATCGGAAACTGATGGAATTGCAAAAGAGTTATCAAGGAGAAGAGATTGAAGGTAAGGCTAAACTAGCTGCAAAAAGATCATTAGATTCTATAAGAAACAGCTTTAAAGAAATACAGAGAAATTTAGAGATATGGTTGGCAAGAATTGTAGGAGATCTTGAAGGAGTTCTGGCTAGGGATGGTGCTTCTTGTGTAAGGGATTATTATGTCTCTAGGTATCCTTTTGTTCAATAATAGCAAATGGCAAGGTATTTTGGTGAAATAGTGATCAAGAAGATATTAAATCCTCACTTCCTCTCTTTGTTGTTTGAAAGAAGTTGTTTGCGTTATCTTATAGCATTGCATAAGCTCTTTTAAAAGGATAATTACCTCAGCACTCCCTGTGGGTTGACCTAATTATAAAAACAGCCGGTGTGATTTCAAAGATTACATTAACACCTCTTGTTGCTAGATTAAGACGTGTTTACTTACAATGTTTCACCCAACTGGTTACATTTTCAGAGTCTAATTGTCATGTGCAGCGAATGTTATTCTAGTTTTCTACATCACATGGGGTGTTTTGTAATCATTTCTTTTCTAATAGGTAATGAGCTCTTAACTTTTTTTTAAAACCTTAACATGCTCATTTAATTTTAATTATATTAACCATAAAATTATCCTTCTAACATCTTACCGGCTTCAAGATTTTATTTTATTCAAATACCTCAATAACTTGTATTTAAGATAAGTCAAACACAATGTAAGTTCCAAAATAATGGTATAAAACACAAGGAGCTTATAAGAAGTTTCAAATAGACTTAGCCAAACACCCTCTTGCATTTAGGTCTCTAACGGTCCGCATTGCTTAATTTTATAACCAATCCACCTATTTCCAATTACACTTATTTATAGTCAGAACTGAAATTTATATTGGATTCAGATATAAGTCTGCCCCATCGACAGCCGAACTACATCAACGTAACGAAATCCAATTATCTCCACCAATGCTTCAATTTCTTGTCATTTCTATAATAAAAAATAAGAACATCTCCCATATGATCAACTTTCAAGAAAAGGGAAGAGATGTAAGACGACAATCAAAGCATTATTATAGCATGATTTTTCATAGCACAGAGTTACATTAGTTCAAAGCATAAATAAGTCACCAAACAATGGAGACTACAACGTTAAAAACTAGATAATTTCGTTACTTGTGGAATTTATAGTGTTTTAGAAAGTCCGGCACAAGTAATTCCCAGATGAACATTTTGTTAAAGCAATCAACTCGAAGCAGCAGCTTCTTCGAGCAACTGCTTCACCTTTGTGATATAATCGCCCATGGCTTCATCTTGGGATTTTCCTGCCATAAGTGGAAACATAGATACGGTGACGAAAATTAAGCTCGATTTATCATGGACTAAGAGGTGTTTTGGCCAAGCTTATTTGAACATCTTGTTAGATCCTGCATATTATAATATGCTTTTGGAATTTATAAGATGTCAGGTATTATTTTAAAAATAGGCTGTTGAAATGATTAAATAAAATCAAATTTTACAGTTTATAAAATTTTAGTAATAACAATTTTGTAATTGATATGACTAAAAATGAATGAGCATTTCAACATCTTAAAAATAAGTTTGGAATTTTTCCTTTTTTTTTTTTTTCGTTTTTTTGTAAGAGTTATAAAATCCTACTATTTGATCATGGGAACTTAGAAAAACCGGGCACTTCATGATATCTTATGAGATATTTCTACTAAACACCCTCTAAGCGGAAAATTTTTAACAGAAAATGCCAATTAAATACCTTCATTGGCTTTCCATGCATCCCATTTTGCCCTGTCTCTCATCTTAAACACACCAGGGCGGCCTGAAATTTGACAAAAAGTAAATCTCATTTGAAATTGCACGAGCAAACGTGACAATAAAACTCGTTTAATTAGATTACTTACTTGTATTGACATTTCCAACAGTAGCTTGCTTGTAAAGTCCATATATAATGAGCAGGTTCTCATTGGTGGTAGTTGGAGGTAAAGTCTTGGCTTTTGCAGCATACTCCTCAAATTCCTCCTGCAACAACAGGTTTTTCACTTCAACTTAGATAAACAAATAGCTTTTGCACTCCAAGTTCATGCAAGAATTGTGAGGGTATTTGTATACAGTGTATATATAATAGGCCTCCAGGACAAACATCCACAAACAGGATAGCTAGAAATTCAGTTCTATCAGATCAACGAGAAGATGTTCCACCGCTTAGAGATGTTGCAAAAAGAAATGTTTATGAATCAGAAAGAAGCTGATCCAGATGTTCCAAAGTCGTTTCGGTCATTCACAAGAGCATGGGAGACTTCATACTAGGCAGATATTATTGACAAAACAGAAGACAACGATTCCCAAATGCTTCTTGTGAATTGATTATGATTTAACTTTGGATCGTCTATTCCAATACGTGTTTTATTGCTGAATACACTGAACGAATAAATGCAGAATAGCGTATTGCATCCAGAATGGATCCAAATTCCTCACAGTCTATAAAATCTAGAATAAGAAAAAAAGTGATGATTGATCAGCAATTTCAGACAGATCTAGCGGGACAAAATGAAACATTACAAACATAAAATAAACCCTGATAATTTTTCTCAACGGATTCAACGACAAATCTGTATATAAATCTCAAAACCCATAATCCCCAACAACAGATCAAACGGTAAAGACCCCAATATACAACACATTCGACAATCCACGTAACAACCCACCCAGAACAACAGATCTAACAGTAATCTCAAATCCCACGAACTAAATTTATTATATAGGATACCATGCCCAAATCATTGCATGACTGGACACAAAATGGAGAAGCATCCTCATGTTAGAATTACTGAAATCTCAGAAAGAAAAAGAATTAACAAAACAACTTTAATCTTTCAGGGTAGATGGAAATATTAAACTGACGTACCTTCAAACCCATTTCCGGAATTCAGTTTTTTCTCGTTGTTACAGAGAGTTTGCGATCTCGATTGCTGTGTACTGACTGGCAAGGAGTACGAGTGAGACGGAGTTTTTAAAGTTGCCGAAAGGATTCCTTTTTATGAAAAAAAATAAAAATAAAAATAAAATAATAATAATAATAAATTCATAAATAAATTTAAATAAAAAGATGTAAAGTTGGGGAATTTTTTGATACGTGCAGAAAGTAGTTTATTCGTTTTCTTTTTCCTTTTTTCTGCATATTATTTTTGGGACAAAGTTTATTCGTTTATGATAACTAGCAATTTCTGCATACACAAGATATTATTGAAACAATATTATTTAAATATTTTATATTTTAAATAAATAAAATACGTCAATTCAAAAAATTAATAAATCAAAAATTGACATCCGAACTATCAAAAATTTATTTTTTTAATAATGCGATGGATGTGTAGTTGGAGGACACCAAATTTGTTTATTTATTTATATAAGTAGTTTTGTATAAAATACATGTTAGCGGTTAAAATCAAGTTTGATTGATTTATAAATTAATAGTTGATATGTTAAACATATTATATGTGGTTGTTATTGTTGTTGTTGTCAAATGATACCTAAAAGATGCTGATAAGGCATCAATACTTTAAATTTGATAATAATTATAAATAGTTTACTTGTGACATTTCAATCAATTTTTCAAATTTTTAGGAATTCTAATTATAATATTACACAAAACCCATTAAATTTTCAGAATTGACAATAAGAGATATTATAATTTTTAGATTATGTGAAATGTTTTTGTAACTATATCAAATTTCACGGGTTGTTGAGGTAATTATTCTTCATTAAACTTTACGACTTTTGAGGACAAGCCTAGCAACGGAATAGAGCCTCTAGTGGGTCAAAATTAATGACTATCATAGAGCCATATAATGGCACACCAAATTCACTTCACATCCATCATAAATTCAAATTTCTTTTGGATTTGTAATGGGCCAGCTACATACTCTAAGCACAATTTTGTGAAGCCCATTCTGGCAGGCTACAAATTTGGGCCTCAGACTAAATTAGCTTACAACCCAGCCCAGACCAACAGGCTAAAAGCCCAATTATATATACATATATATATTATTTTTCTTTTTCAATTATAGTCAAGTTTCGTTATGTACAGAAGTTGGTGCACAAGAACTCTTCCTACAGGAGTGTTTGTTGCCTCCAAAGCCTCTTCCATGAAAGCGTGGTTAAGGACATTCTCAAATTTATGGTAGTCATTTTTAAAGAATCCAAAAATCTTAAGTGGAATCCATCGAAATTTTTTATATTTACAGCTATGGTGGCTTGCATTGTGGGCCAAAGTGTATTTATTTCTTCACCTGGAATCAATTGAAAATGAACTGAAAATGAAAACTTGGAAAGCGATGTTCACGCGGGATTGGAAATTTTTCTTTCAAGGTTAACCGGTGGATTGATCTCATTCTCAACCCAGAAAACAACTTGATTAACAAGATTGAACTTGAATCTAACTCTCTTGAGGTATCCTGATGCTTAAGGTAGAAACGTATCCCCCATGGAATTTGAAGGATAAGGTGTTGCGTGCCAAAATCTATTTTGTCAAGGAAATTAAACCGAACCATTTTTAATATTCCTAAATTTTGCAATTCATAACCCTATTAAATGGACTTCTATATATTCATGGTCGGCTTTGTCCCTTTTGACAAATTCCTGTTGTATTGTTTTTGTAATGAAGGACATGGTTAGCTGATCTACTCTTGTTGTCGTTGTTATCGTTATTGTTGAATGAAACTATGTCCATTGAATTTTTATTTTTTTAAAAAAAGAAGGGGTAGTCGTGAAAGTCCAGTATGGCACAAAATTTAGGCCACTTTGACAATGTGAAAGTAGTGGCAAGATGTCTCCTTCTCATTCTTCTTTTTCCCTCTTTTTATCTTTTTGTGGTTGACTATAGTAAAATTCGTCACACGCGTGCTTTCGCTTTGTAAATATTTTTTGACTATAGTCAAATAAATGCAACACAAGCATGCTTAACTTTATTCCTTTATTTATTTTTTTTTTTTTTTTGAAATTTTGGGGGTCCATCAGGTATAAAACTTTTACAGTATTTCCACAACCTCGGATTTCTATGTCCATATGTTGAAATTCAGACTCCTTAATTACTTCAAAAAGATTTCGATTTCTTTAATACAAGAATAGAGCGACAAAAATTGACTGAAATTATGTCACTATTGTCAAATTGACTGAAATAGCGTTGCGCTTCCTTAATAGGGGAGAAATTTAACGCTAGAACCCAACTTTGTTTGTTTTTGGTTTCTGTAGAAAATGTTTTCTCCACGGAATACATACACACACACACACACATATATATATATATATTGTTTTCTAGGAAAATGGGTTTGAAAATTTTTTAAAATGCCCTTATTACTTATAAATTTATCATTATTCGATCAAATCATATTAAAATTCACATCCATCTTTACTTTTTTAAGAGAGAAACGATTACATTTAGTTATATATCAATTACCATTATATTAATATATTTAAAGATCAAATACATGAACTAAACACAATCAAATATTCTAAATCTACCATTTGGTAGAAAAATATTATCATACGATAGACAAATACCCACATATTACCAGTGGAACTTGAATCTGCACCTCCTCTATATATGAACAAGGGGAGACAATGACACTTTATCCAAAGAACTACGGCCATCCATCTTTTTACATACATATATGCCATATATAAATTTTATAATTAAAATTATATATAAAAAATACTACTTAATTAAAATTTCTCCCTCCTAACTAGACAAAAAGTCATTAATTTAACATCTACAGTTAAAAAAAAAAAAGTCTCTTTTGAAAACATAATTAAACATTACTTCATTTTTTGAAAAAATTTCTCCTGACCACCCAAAAGACCAAAGTATAAATAAACATTTATCACATTCCATAATCCCACCTCCAAAATATCATTTTTCAAATACTATTCCACAAAAAACTACAAAACAAAAACAGATACTGTTCCTAATCCTAATTATATTCCATGGTATTGTAGCAAACAAAAAATTTACTTTGTTTTAGATGTAGAAGAACGATTAGTATAGCGATCATATTTTAACATAATTATAAAGTTTTTTAGGACCTTCTATAATAATTGATCGAGTGCGACATGTAAGACGCTAATAATCACAGAAATTTAATTATAGTCTAGTGGAACTAGGTCAACCATTTGTAATGAATTATACTTGGTGTATATTTCCATGTTTTTATTGTTAGATTCCAGTCAAAGCAAAACACTGTGAATAAGAAGAATTATTCCTATAATTTTGAACGGACTATAAATTTTAGGGATAATCACCTCACCGTACCCTGAGATTTGGCATAATTATTGAAACACTCTATGAGGTTTACATAATTAACATTACACCTCTAATATTAGCTCAACTGTTGAAAAACTTAACGGAGCTTGTATAACATTATATTGCCCCCTGAAGAGGGATCTTCTAATGATGTTGCAATCAATATGTAGATTTTTTTCGGGTGTAATTGTAATATTACATAAATTTTTGTTAAGTTTTTCATCAATTGAACTAATGTAAGTTATAATAATTATTAAATTTCAAGAAGTATTTTGATAATTATGTCAAACTTTAGGTGTGTCCAGGTTATTATCCCTAAATTTTATACCCCATTCATGGAAGAATTTCATGGAGCTAGGCCACACACTTTCATGTCTATCATGTCATGTAGTTTTGTTTCTACATAATTGATTGAGCAACACAAATTGGACCTTATTCCCTTGTCTACTTTGTATTCATTGATAGAGATAGGATAATTCCAATCCTCCTTGTATGGTATAGTACTGTAATCACTCGTTTGGAAAGTCATTATCTAACTACAAGTGCTATATTGTAATCAATCATATTGTTATCTTTTGTGTATGTACTTTAAATAAAATAGGAGCTCCATTTTGATATATTTTCATCTTATCTTTGTAAAATATTTCGATTTGATGTATTTTATACAATATTACAAAAAGATCTGTATTGCATGTTACTCATAACTTGCAATTTACAATAACTATTATTTGGTAACTCCAAGCAACATAACTCACAAACCATAACTACAATTCTTATTGTTTAACAATTATACATGCATATATACATAGTAATCATACTTAAGAGCTCTTTGTAGAGTTAACTAGATTGGGCTTGCAATTTTTCACCTAAATCCAATTAAAATTTTCTTATTAACAATTAGTAAAATATTTGGTAATTATAAAATTAAGACGAGCTATAATAACTAGTCATTGTATGTCATTTGGGCGGCCTGACTAATTTGTAGTATAGCAATACTTATCATTTTGCCGTTTTCCTTTGTAGTTGGGTCATGCTACAAGAGTAATTTAGGGATGTATTAGTATATTCACTTAGTACATAATTAATTGATCATAGGGGGAATAGGAGTGATACATAATCATGATTTTAGTAAGAGTAGTCAACATATCACAGTACGGCCATTACAAATTTGATATAACCAAAATACAAGAAAAATTTAGATAATTTAGTTTTATCCAGCCTTATCATTTCTATCAAAAATCCCCTTAATTTACTAAATAACTAGAATGTGCCCGGCACAATGCATCAAAAAATGAACTATTAATGTATATAATTGTTTTTATATGTTCAAAATATTTTAAAATAAACAATTATTATGTTGGCATAAAATAGGGATTTAGTTAAAGATAATTAAATTTAATAGATATTTGCATAATTAATAAATATGTTATAGAGCATGGTCAAAATTACGAGAATTCTGAAATTGGTCAAAATTGGAATCAAACACTTCATTCAAATATATATCAATAATCATGCACATGGTCCCCACGCGTATTTAAAATATTATTTAAAAAATAATAGTGAAGAAGTGGTTGCAATTCTACTTGTAGAGAATTGTAGTTAAAAGATAAACTTGAAATTATTCAACACAAAATGACATTTCCTTTTATAATAGTATAAATATTACATGTGTTATCTTATTTTATTGATAGAAGCTAAATTATTTCATTCACAAAATAAACATTTTTATAATAATTTTTTTCTTTTTATTTTCATATTAAAACTATTTAATATAAACAAGATACATAACTCATAACTGTCGCAAATACATGCATATACCTAATAAATTACTTTCTGTTCACTAAGGCGTTCTCCTCATAATGATAAAAAGATCTTTTATAACCAAAAGACTATGAGTTAGATTTCCAACAACAGTGTGTCGAATTTTTTCTAATTTAATAGTAAATTTATTTAATTTTTTATTATATAATATTATTTTAGAGGGTAAATTGCAATTTTGGTCCCGTAACTCA
>JACFYI010003421.1:1441171-1453777 GCA_014898755.1 Handroanthus guayacan | reverse complement strand
TCTAGAAAGTGTAAACGAATGGGACCAAAATCCAAAACGGATTGAGTTACGGGACCAAAATTGCAATTTATCCTATTTTTGACTTTAGAGGTCTTTTCTTCGATATCTGATTGAGATGAGAAGATATACCAATTTAAGAATGGGATGCCTTCAAAAAATAATAATAGATTTCCACTCACAACAACTGCCTATATAAGATGGGTGAATATTTTAGCAAAAAAAATATCAGCTACAGCTAAAACGGAGCCCTACTATCCCACCGCCACCGTCCATCCTCCTTCCTCACACTTTCTTCATTTCCCCCATTATTACATCTGACTATTATCTAGAGAAAAAGAAAAAAAGGAAAAAAGGAAAAAAGATAAATACAATGGATTTTCGTATATCCTAAACACGTTTTCAACACCCAATAATCTCTTCCTCTCAGTTTCGCCGTCGCTATTCTTTGTTTTTTTTCCTGGCGACGGCACGAATGGCGCCGCAGACCGTGGAGAAAACAATCGCCGGTTCAGGCAATGAAGTAAATGACTCATTCCATACTGTCACGGCCGAGAGAGTATCTGTTGATGGTGATGGAACAGTGAAAGTATCAGCTGGTGATAACAAAATACAGAGTTCTGAAAATACTCAAGACCAGGTATGTATACATGTGTGTGTGTGCATTAATTAGAATATATTGATATTTTTTTTCCTTTTTTTTTTTCTTCTTCTTGCAGATTTAATGATACTGTATTTCTGTGTTTGTATTTACTTTTCTGAAGTCTTTTCAGTGGATTCATATTTAATCCAATTTAGGAATTAGTGCACTTGGCCTCTGCATAAGAATTTTAAAAAGTGAAAATATAGTCTTTTGTTTCGGGTGGCTAAGGGTTGAGATTATGTTTGACTAAGCTTTTAGATTTCTGTGAATTTTTTTATGAGACATTTGAGGATTTATGTATAGGGTAAGGGTCTTCATGATTTTTAAGATGGAATCATGACTCATGGGTCTATGTTGAAATCGTATTAAAGAATAGATCTTTTTAGAAAAATTAAAAATTTTGATATTAATAAAAGAATAGTAATTATTTTGGTATACTATAAGTTTTAAAAATATAATACCGTAAATAAATTATGTCAAATCATCATGTTATATATATACATATGCACATACTATATATTGTATATCACTGTTTTATTCGTCCATAAGTTATTTTTGATTTTATCCTTATGAGCATGTAGTACGTTTTTAATAGTTTTTCAGAAAAATATGTTGCACTGATTGAATTACTAACTCTAGTGTTCATAATGTTAATTGCACAAGATTTATATCCGGATATTTGAAGGTTTATAGTGTTAAAAAGAAATACAATGTTTTTCCTTTTTAAATTTCCAAAACATAAATATTAGTAAGTATAATAAAATACTAGCAAACTGCTGACTCTGTCATTTCTCAAAAAGATTTTGCTACCGCGCATGGGCACACCAAAATTTACTTGTGGGACCCATGCTTTTGGATTGACCATGCAAAAAATTATTCATTTATGTTTTAAATATCAAATATTTTGATTAAATATATAAAATTGTTCGATCCAAGATTATAAAAATAGTATATAATTTGAGGGGGCTTTCTATGCTTTATTTATTTAATCATGATGATTATTGGAAGCTTTCACTATTTCAGCTTGTGGATGTTTGTAACTTTGAGATTATTTTATTAACTAACCTCATGATTATGCCTCCAACAATATTTATACAAGTGTTTACTCGATAGTTTCCATTTGGTTGTTTATAATTGCACTCATATATAGTTAGGAAATTCCCAATTGGAAAAAATAAAAATAAAAATACACTTTATTTATGTAAGTAATTAATAATGCTTCTTTCATGGGAGTTATAACCACGGATGTTTGGTTAAGCTTGTCTAGAATGTTTTACAAGATATTTTGAAGTTTATAAGACAATAAAGCTTAAAACATTTCTGTAATGGTATTTTTGTAATTAAGATGACTCAAATTGAAAAAAACAAGTTAAGATTTTGAAAATAAGTTGGGAATTAATTCTTTTTTTTTTATTATTTTATAACTAAGAGCTTATAAAATACTCATATCTTATTTTGAAGGTTTATAAGCTCTTATTTTTAAAAAATTTGTCAAACTCTTTTCGACATCTTATAAGCTTGTGTTTTAAAGAGATTATAATAAGCTTATCCAAACATCCTCTAATTCCATATTTGGATCTTGAGATTAAGGAATATTAAGGATTTTTTTTTTCTTTTTCACATTTCAAGTGATGTAATCTTGTACGTAAATTTTTGTAATTTTTGTCCTTTTTTTGATTTATTTTATTTTATTTTATTTTATTTTTACTAAATTTCTTGATCCAAAGAAGGTATCAAGATAACGTGGACATGGAGATTGACTATAAATAATTTAATTTTCTTCCACGCGTGGATGATCATCGATTATTTTTAAATGATTCATGGCCTACCTCAAGACTTATCCGGGTTACATTATTACATATGGTGTTCAACTTATGGGGTCCAAGATAGACAGCGTGTGCGGAGTCATTATTTTAAGGAGGGCCATTAATGGGTGAATTTTTTAATCCGAATTTGATCTGAATTTTAGGATTTCTAATCTATAAAATTTTTGATAGATTATGTTTGATTATAAATATTCATAATAAAAAATAAATTGATGGCATATAGAATTAAGTGACTCGATCCACTAAAGATCCAAATTGAATATTAACAATTTTTTAATAAAATAATAATATTTTATATATAGCATAAATAAAAGCTCTTAAATATAATGTAATATATGTGAATTTGTCATTCATAATATGAATTTATATTGTTTTATGTGTTTTATTTGTTAAAATAATGTATGTTTATTTTTTAATTATTATTTATTGTTATTCGAGTTGAATTTCTTATTTGGTTTCGGATTTTTATCGAATTAAAACTTCATAATAACGAAGTTAAATTCTATAGAATCTTGAGTCGGATTCGAATATAAATATTAGTAATTGAATTTGAATTCACGTTACCTGATTTGATTCGGTTCCAACCCATTTAACCCTAATTTTAACACTTACAAGTTACAATCTCCTTGAGAGCATAGGCCCAAATTTGACTCTTTTACTTTTAGGGGCCCCTTTTAGTTGAGACATGGGCGTAGCCAATACATGACTTCAGAAGCTCGTCTATTAATTTGGAACATTGGGCCCTTGCCACCACTCTTCTGTCTCCAAACTTTTGTAATTCTTGTTGTACTTTTTCCCCCCGGATTTTCCAATTATTCATTCATAAAATATAATGATATTTAAATCTTCCCAACATCCACAACAATCAATATAATATAATAATACATTTCCACGTTAATTTCTTGCCTGGTGGAGCACTCTGAAGCATTGTGGCAAAAGAAATTCTTTCGTGAAGCTGACTCACATGCACGCACTGTGCTGACTGAACCCACTTACACGTTACACGCTATACCCTGATTTCCACTCAATGCTGTATAGCTGCAAAATTTATTTTCTTTTTTTCACGAGTTTCATTTCTCTGATGGTGGACTATTTGTGGGTACCCGGATGATAAGTTTTTATCGTGTAGCTTATTTCTCTTTGTAATTGATCTATTCTTGATTTTAGATCTCAAGTAATGATTGTGTACTTGGGAATTCTCCTTTAGAGTTGAATTTGGCCCAGTTAATCCTTCATTTCTTGAATTTTTTCCCCTCCAACTGTGTGAGTTTCACTTCTAGTGAATGTTATTGTGCTGCACTTTGACGTCCCAAATTTCATAACTAGATAGAGATTACTTTTTCATTTATATTTGAGTTTTTTTACCAATATTCTTGGTTTTGTGTCATTCTTCTCGTGAACGCATTTATTACTAATCGAAGGTTGCTGTGCTGTTTACTGGTTAATATTGAGATTGATTATCACTTAATTAAAGATTTTTCTCAACAGTTTTTTTTTTTTTTTTGGAAAAATCTATTTTATATCAAGATTGCACTTTTTATTCATTTGTTTGCACTTCAGTGGTCAGTTTGCATTGATTCTGTAGTTATGCGGTTTGAATCTTCTTTTCGGTTACTGATTCCATCTCTTATTTTATTGCCCTCCATGTTCTTCTGTAAATACACTTGATTCTGGATGCAACACACTATTCTGCATTTATTCGTTTAGTTTATTCAGCAATAAAACATGCATTGGAATAGACTATCCCAAATTGTACTTATGCCATACTTTCTGTTCATCAAGTCTTGACTTGGTTTGATGCATTTTCTATACTGTTAGAGTGTATCTATTAATTGTACTTATCTTGTACCGGCTTAATACAGAGATTGCTAATATCTCTGAATTTTCATCTCATTGACAATTCGAAATCAAATGCAGAAATTGAGGGACACAGGAAATAGGCAAGTTTCCATTGCAATGTCGGAAAACAGCGGAGCTGACTATATAGCAATCAATGACACTCCTTCTCCTAGACTAAATCACGGTAAAAAAGTCTCTGTTTTACCGCTCATTTTCCTGATATTCTATGAAGTATCAGGAGGACCCTTTGGTGTAGAAGATAGTGTTGGAGCTGCTGGGCCACTTCTCGCTCTCACCGGCTTTTTACTATTCCCAATAATATGGAGCATTCCCGAAGCCCTAATAACCGCAGAAATGGGCACAATGTTTCCTGAAAATGGTGGCTATGTAGTTTGGGTCTCTTCTGCTTTAGGACCATTTTGGGGTTTTCAACAGGGGTGGATGAAATGGACAAGTGGAGTCATTGATAACGCCCTTTATCCGGTGTTGTTTCTAGATTACCTAAAGTCTGGAATCCCTGCATTAGGAGGTGGCTTACCTAGGATTGCTGCAGTTCTTGCCTTGACAATTGTCCTAACATACATGAACTATAGAGGCTTAACTATAGTCGGATGGCTTGCTGTACTTCTTGGCTTTTTCTCTATTCTTCCTTTTCTCGTAATGGGATTCATTTCAATCCCCAAGTTGAGGCCTAAACGATGGTTAGTCGCAGATATCCATAACGTAGATTGGAACTTGTATCTAAACACTCTCTTTTGGAATCTAAACTATTGGGACTCAGTAAGTACACTCGCAGGAGAAGTGAAAAATCCCAAGAAAACGCTGCCAAAAGCCCTGTCTTATGCACTGATTCTTGTTGTGCTTGGATATTTCTTCCCTCTACTAACTGGAACTGGAGCCATCCCCCTTGACCGCGACTCATGGACCGACGGTTACTTCTCAGACATTGCAAAAATTCTAGGCGGCATTTGGTTGAGGTGGTGGGTTCAAGCTGCAGCAGCAGTTTCAAATATGGGTATGTTCGTGGCTGAGATGAGCAGCGACTCATTTCAACTTCTTGGCATGGCTGAACGAGGGATGCTTCCACAAGTCTTTGCTAAACGATCCCGTTATGGAACTCCTCTCACTGGGATTTTGTTTTCAGCTTCTGGAGTGGTTCTGCTTTCTTGGCTGAGCTTTCAAGAGATTGTGGCTGCAGAAAACTTCTTGTATTGCATCGGGATGATGTTAGAATTCATAGCTTTTGTGAGGCTTAGGATTATAGCGCCAAACGCGCCTCGGCCTTACAAGATACCAGTCGGGACAGTTGGTGCCGTCTTGATGTGTGTTCCTCCAACTGTATTGATTTGTGTTGTCTTGGCTTTCTCTTCGGTTAAAGTTCTGATCGTCAGCCTTCTTGCTCTTTCGTTCGGGATAATACTGCAGCCATGTATCAAGTATAGTGAGAAGAAGGAATGGCTTAAATTCTCGACGAGCTCTGAACTTCCGGATATTCATGCTGCCAGATTTGAGAATGGGACATTGTTTGCCTCTTAAAATCTTGATTATTGTGGAGAGAAGATGTTTCAGAATCTTTCACCTTATGAGCTTCTTTTGCTGCAACTTGTTCGGTCATCAGAAGTAGCTTATTGCAGTAACAGTATCTGGTGGAAAAATGCAGACGGTAGTTCTATTTCTTCACATAGTGATGTCGATTTTCTGTAAATATCACTTAAATATGTTGATATTGGAAATAGTTTCTGGGAAATCTTTTATGTTGCTGTTTCTTGGTTACAAACTTAAGGTTTTAACTCATGGAATTAATATAAGATTTCCTATATATGGAGCTTTTCTAATAGGAATGGCAATTGTATCAGTAGCGTAGGTATGTGTCTGTCTTGACCTAATGAATATGGAAATTTTAGTCGTTGAATGGATTTGAATGCGCACATGGAGAATACTCAATTGACCATGAGAATATGGAGTCTAATGTGGTATAACTCTCTTCTCGCCCTAGAACCCACCCAAATGGATACCAAATTGGGGGGAGTTAATAGCAAAAAACCCCCCTGTGATATGAATATAAGCAATTATCCCCCTCATGTTATATTTTCACTTGCTTACAGCCCCCTACACCCATTTGCCCATTGACCAGCGTTATTTTGACGAAAATACCCCTGTGTATAAGACTTAATTGCAAAAACCACTTTTTGTAAAGTCTAATTAACAAAAAACCGCTCTGATATAAATATAAGAGTTATTTTGACAAATATTAGCTTTCATTTTCTTTTTTGGATTATTCTATGATGAGGTATACCTCACATAAGGATTACTTAGTACAACGATACATTGTATAAGTAGTTAAATGTGGATTCATATTGTATGTTGAGGGTGCAGCGCACCAAGATATGTTGCAACCCAATAAATGAATTTCTACACATTTTGGGTTTGTTAAATTGGGTTTTTTGTAATAAACTATTTGTCCAAATAAATTTTCTATTGTTTATATAATAATTGCATAAAAAAAAAGAATATTTATGCGTCAAATGAAAAAATAATTAGAACTATTTTTGTGGTTCTATCTTTATCTATTTTGATTTTATGTGGCTCCTAAGGAAAAAAAATCTTTTTATATATGATATTGGTAATTAATTGAATTTCGATAAAGTAAAATTCAATTAAATCATTTCTTACTACAAAAATTTTAGTAATTAATCAATTTTCGATATAGTAAAAATTCAATTAAAATAGATCTTACTATAAAAATTTTGGTAATTAATTGAAATTCGAGTTAACTTGCCTAATATCTTGCTGGACTGTTTTAGATTTTTAATAATATACTAATAAATAATTTTGTGCAACAAAAAAAATATTATTGTTAGATCATAGATTTTTTCTATATGGAAAGAATGACATTTATAAAACTTTTATAGTAATAATTGTGTCTTGAATGAAAAAATTAGAGGAAAGCTATATTAATTTTTCAGATTTTTTTCATTTTTTTTAATTTTCATTTTTTTTTCTATTTTATTTTTTCAGTTTTTGTCTTGTTTTTTTTTTATTTTAATTTTTCAGTTTTTTTCTTTTTTTAAAGTTTTTTTTCAGAATTTTCAGATTTTTTTAAGACTTTTCCGAATTTTCAGATTTTTCAGCAGAAAATATTTTATAATTTGATTAAATCCGGTCCATTTATTTCAAGACAAAGATTAAATGGTTAATAGATAAGGGCAAAAAGGACATTTCATACCAAAATTGTGAAAACCAGCCGCATTTTTGCACGTGTGACCACAACATCGGCCAATAAGGGTCTAATTTGCTTTGACTATTTTACATAAGGAGTTTTTTGACAATTAAAAAAATACAGGGGGTAATTGCCTACATGAAATTTCACAAAGGGGTTTTTTGCAATTACCCCAAATTGGGGGATTGGAGATTGGCTGTGGAAAATCCCCGCCTGACCACCTCCAAATCCGTTCTCCATCTCCGTCATATTTTGATTTCTAAATCAGATTAAGATCAAAATATAAAATATTCATATATAAATATTGCACATCGATATGAATTGATTTTTAGTTCTATCAGATCAACAAGAAGATGTTCCAGCGCTTAGAGATGTTGCAAAAGGGAATGTTTATGAATCAGAAAGAAGCTGATCCAGATGTTCCATTGTCATTTCGGTCATTCACGAGAACATGGGACACTTCGTACTAGGCAGAAATTATTGACAAAACAGAAGACAAGGATTCCCAAATGCTTCTTGCGAATTGATTACGATTTAACTTTGGGATAGTTTCCGCAAATTTAGCCTAATTTCAAAAACATCTATTATAATTTGAGAAATTACTATAACACCTCATGCCATTAGTTCAATTGATTGAAAACTCAATGGAGCCAATGTAACATTGCAATTAAACCCCAAGAAAATTTAAGCATTGGCTGAATTATTATAAATAGATCCCTTATAAAAACTAACAGGATGGGGTGTTATTGTAATTTCCAAACAACATAGGATTGATTATGTAATTAGGTTAAGGGGTGTTTGCAATTACTCATTATAAGCACTTATGTGATTATGAGTTGCTGAAAGCTATTTTTAAGTGTTTGGTTTCATAGTTTTTGCTATAAGTTCTTTAAAAATAATCAGTAATAAGTTATAATCTCATAAACAGTCTTGGGGCAGCTTATGAGTGCTGTAAGCTATTTTTTATTAAAATAAATTATTATAATTCCAAACACTACAACTTGCAGTGAATTATTTTGATAATTTCCAAACATCACATGCTTTTGATTATAATCTGATTTTTTCAACTTTCAGCAAAATATGTGATTATGCTTTTACATAAGCTATTGCAAACACAACCTAAATCTCGTGCCATGTTGAGGAATTTCCAAACACACACTTTCACACAGTCTATACGCCAACTCATTCATTCAGACACATTGGGCTGTAAACTTCACACACACACACGGACACACACAAATGAATGAACCAGAAGCTAGAAGATAAATCATTCATCAACTCTTCGAAATCGAAACTCAAAAGAACAAATTTAATGGGCTCATGAGGCTACTTCCCAAGAAAATTCCTGAGAGTCTAAAAAATAAAAAATATGATAAAAAGTGAAGATTGATCAGCAATTTCAGATAGATATAAGGGGACAAAACGAAACATTGAAAACATAAAATAAACCTTGATAAATTTTCTTAACAGATTCAACAACAAATCCGCATATAAATCTCAAAACCCATAATTCCCAACAACAGATCAAGCGGTAAAGACCCCAATATCCAACACATTCAACAATCCATGCAACAACCTACCCAGAAGAACAGATCTAACAGTAATCTCAAATGCCACGAACTAAATTTATTATATAGGATACCATGCCCAAATCATGGCATGACTGCACACAAAATGGAGAAGCATTGTCATGTTAGAATCACTGAAATCTCAGAAAGAAAAAGAAATATATACTAAAATGAATATTATTTTTTAGGGTAGATTGAAATATTAAACTGACTTACCTTCAAACCCATTTCAGGAATTCAGTTTTTTCTCGTTGTCACAAAGAGTTTGCGACCTCGATTGCTGTGTACGGACTGGCAATTTCTGCATACATAAAATATTATTCGAAAAATATTATTTAAATATTTTATTTTTTAAATAAATAAAATATGACAATTCAAAAATATTAATGAAAACTGGTATTTTAGGATTAATTGCAGTTAAATTTTGGAGAAAGGTTGAAATTAAAATAGTGGAGTCATTATTATCGTGAAAAGTAAAATTGAAAAATCAAAATTTGATATCCAAATTATCATTAGTTTATTTTATTTTTTTAATAATAGGATGGATGTGTTGTTGGAGTACAACAAATTTTATTTATTTATTTATATAAATATTTTTATTTGAAATATAATGTTAGTGGTTAAAATCATATTTGATTGATATATAAATTAATATTTGATATGAGAACATTATTTTGTTGTTAAATGATACCTAAAAGATGATGATATGGCATCAATATTTTAAATTTGATAATAATTACAAGTAGTCTATTTGTAACGTTCTAATCAATGTTTTAAATTTTTAGGAATCCTAATTATAATATTAAACAAAACCTATTAAATTTTATGAATTAACAAAAAGAAATCTTATAATTTTCAAATTTTATGAATATTTTCTTAACTATCTAATTTCAGAAAATGTTGAGATAATTAATGCTCATTAAAATTTATGGATTTGAAGGACAAGCCTAGCAACGGATTAGAGCGCGTAATGGGTCAGAAATTAATGGCCATAGCCTATATATAATGGGCCAGCTAAATACTCTTCAAGACAATTTTCTGACGCTGTTGTAGCAGGCTACAAATTTGGCCCACAGCATTCAATTAGTTTACAATCCAGCCCACACTAACAGGATAAAAGCCCAAAAATGATTTTTTTTTTTTTTTTTGCCCTTTTTCATTACAGTCAAATTTCGTTATGTACAGAACCTTTGTTTTTTTTTGTTAATTAGTTATGTACAGAACTTGATGCACGAGAACTCTTCCCACTGAAGTGTTTCTTGGCAGTTCTTGCCTCCAAAGCCTCTTCCATGAAAGCGTGGTTACTTTTAAAATTGGGAATCCATCCAAATTTGGGGTTGTTACAGGTAAGGTGGCCTGTATTGTGGGCCAAGCGCGTTTATTTCTTCATTTGAAACCAACTGAAAATGAAAATTTGGAAAGTAAATGTTGACGAGGGATTGGAAATTTTTCTTTTCAAGGTTAAAATGTTGATTGATCTCATTTTCAACCCAGAAAGCAACTTGGTCAACAAGATTGAGTTTGAATCTAACTTCCTTGAGGTATTCTGAAACTTAAAGAAGAAACATATCCCCCAAATTGAAATTTGAAGGTTCAGGTGTTGCGTGTCGAAATCTATTTTGTCAAAGAAATTGAACCCGATTCATTTTTAATATCCCAAAATTTTGCAACCTATAGCCTTATCAAATGGACTTCTATATATATTCATGGTCCGACTTTGTGCCTTTTCACAAACTCCTATTGAATTATTTTTGTAATAGGAGACATGACTAGTTGATCTATCATTATTATCATATGGATGAGTCAAATTATGTTTACTGATTTCTCTTTCTTTCAAAATAAATAAATAAATAAAAAGTGGTCATGAAAGTCTAGTATAGCCCGAAATTCACGTCTAAGGTCACTTTGGCATCCCAAAATTCAAACCCCTTTGACAATGCCGAAGTATAACAATGTGTCTTTTTGTCATTCTCTTCTTTTCCTCTTTTGTCTTTTTGTGGTTGATTAGGGTAAAATTCATCTCGCGTGCTTCGCTTTGTAAATATATATATATATATATTTTTACTATAGTTAAATTCAACACAAGCATGCTTAACTTCGTTCCCTTAAAAATAAAAATAAAAAAAATTGGGGTCCATTAGCTATAGACCTTAACAGTATTTCCACAACCTCGGATTTCCGTGTCCACATGTTGAAATTCAAATTCTTTGATTATTTCGAATAGATTTTGATTTCTTTAATACAAGAATAGAGTGATAAAAATTGACTGAAATTATATCACTATTGATAAAATTGACTGAAATAGTGTCACCTTTCCCTTCCTTAATAAGGAAGAAATTTAACGCCAGGCCCCAACTTTGTTTGTTCTTGTTTTTGTTTTTTTTGGAAGAAAATGTTTTCTCCAAGCAATATATTCAATCACGAATGTTGTTTTCTAGGAAAATTGGTTTGAATTTTTTCTAAAATGCCCTTGTTACTTATAAATTATCATGATTCTATCAAATCATATTAAAATTCACACCCATCTTTAGTTTTTTGAGAGAGAAACGAAATAAAGGCCCACTCACACTGAACGGAAATCAAACTTGTTAGCTCATGGTTGTGATGAGATCTCTCCCTAACAAATTAGGCTAGGGAATAGGGATCATCGATTAATTTATTTTCTAGTTAATAAATATTTAATTGTTAAAAGAATTGCTAACTCTACATTTATAAACTATGTAAATATAGATTAATGAAAAAAACATAACAAAGTATTTTTATTAAATTAATTCTTAAATTATACTTTGATATTATAAAAAAACTAATAATTTGATAAAATATAATGTTTTTATCGGACCTTCTCAATAATGTAGAGGTTATCACAATAATTTGGATCACTTAATATTCATAAAATTATTAATTAGGTTTTATTATATCTTCCGTTCAGATATTATTTCATCATTGATTTATCATGTGCTTTGTAACATAAAATAATCCTTTAGTACCTTTGAGATTATTTGTTTTTCTTTTGGAAATTGTTTATGATCACTTTAATATATATATACATATATACACACACACTGAAGAATATAATTACTTTTTTAATTATTAATAATTCATTTAGTAGTTAATAAAATATTTAACTAAATCAAAAACTAATTTTTATTTGAACTTGAATTAAGATATTGACTATCTAAATAAAGCTTGTCCTATATTTTGGATAAAAACAAATTGCTAGTAACCTAAGAAAAGTTTCATCCTATAAAAAAAATTAAAATTATAGGAATTTTGAAATTGGTCAAAATTGCCTCAATTTAAATCAAACACTTCATGCAAATATATATATATATATATATAAGTGATCATGCACATGGTTCCCTCGTACTCGGCCTCATTGTTGGTCACGAGGAAGTTCAATTTCAATGCGACCTCCAACTCTTCCCCGCTGGGTCCTTTGAGCCACACTCCTACTCCCCCTTTCCTGGACATCGAGGAGCCGTCGACGTGAAGCGTCCATTGTTCTTCGATACT
>JACFYI010003421.1:1405377-1424141 GCA_014898755.1 Handroanthus guayacan | reverse complement strand
TTTTTTTTCCCCCTTCTCTTTAAGATTAAAAAAGGATTGAAAAAAGAGAGAAAAGTCAAACATTAATTAAAAGCCAAAACTCTACTTATACATACGACACTGAAATTAATTAATGGCAGAATGTTTTTTTCCTTCTTCTTAATCTTTATTATTAGTCATGGATATATATAATAATTCTTTACATTAATTACTTTTCAGTTTGCTATAATGTGCAAGGCGAAGATGCACGCAATCTTGAAGGAAGAACTGATGGGGTTGCCAGTGAGAAACAGTCAGATCGGAGCAAGCAGCTCTAGGGCGGCGCCGTCGCCGGTACTAATCACTGACGAGAGTACGCTTCAAGAGGCATGGAGGGTGGTGATTACTAGCTGCTTCTGGAGAACGGAGATGGTGGCGCTAAATACATGCTGCTGTGGAAGTGTAGGTTTCCACTGCAGCTGCGACCGGAGCGCTGTGGCGTACTCGGGATCCACGGCGGTGGCAGTGGTTTTAACTGAGAAACACATCGTGGTCGGCAACTGTGGCGATTCACGCGCCATCCTCTATCGTGGCGGAAGGATTATACCACTCTCCTTTGATCATAAGGTGAAATTTCATTGAAATTTAATCCTTTGCATGTGCATGAAAATAAATTTCATTAGGTGAAAAAAACTGAATTTTTGTAGTGTATGCATGGATGGTTATCGCAAGTGCTTCGTGAAAGCGACACGTGTTGTTATAATAATTTGTTGGACTGACATCTCACTAGTAGTTAGGAGGTGTTTGCAACTACTTATTATAAGTATTTATATGATTGTATGATTATGAACTGTTGAAAGCTGTTTTTAAGTGTTTGGCTTCACTGCTTCTACTATAAATTCTCTAAAATAATTAGCAATAAGCTATAATCTCATAAACAGCCTTGGGGTTGCTTATGGGTGCTGTAAGCTATTTTTCATTAAAATAAGTTATTATAATTCCAACCACTACAACTTACAGTGAATTATTTTGATCATTTCCAAATACCACCTACTTTTTATTATAATATAATTTTTTCAACTTTCAGCAAAAGTAGGTGATTATGCTTTTACATAAGTTATTGCAAACACCACCTTAGTACCAAGTACTGAATGAAAGGACTAAATATGATTTATTAAATATTCTTCTCTTCATAGATATTTTTACAATATTGTACATAATTGTTTCTACAAAAAACGTTCAAGAACAAGTTTGAATAATTATGGTATTCTTAATTAATTATTGATGATATTTTAAGTTTTTTTTTTTTTTTTAGTTATAAAGATCGATCTTTAAATAAATATTATAAAATAAAATAATGACTATTCTAATAAGATTTGTTTGGCATGCAGCCAGATAGAGCGGATGAGAAGGCTAGAATTCTAGCGAGTGGAGGAAGGGTTTTCAACAATGATACAGCTCGTGTTCAAGGGATTTTGGCGATGTCTCGAGCAATAGGTACATATATAACTTTCTCTTCAGTTATAATTTTTCTTGAACCATATTTTCTCTAAATTAATGTTATGTTTGATTTAAGGATTTTGTTGTTGGAAAAAAAATGTTAGGGAAAAGAAAATTAAATTACGAGAATATAAAATCTCAAGTTTTTTTTATTGCACAAGAAAAAAAATAGAAAAGAAAGATAAAATTGATATCAATTAATGTATTGGATGAAGAGAGATAGGGCCAGATAGACTTTTCTCTCATATTCCATGTCATTTATGAGGAAAATGAGTTTTTTCTTATTTCATTACATTTTCTTCCAACTTTTTTCCCCTTAGAATCAATCCACAAAATATAACGCAAGTAACAAAGAGGTGAGTGTCAATGTGAAATTATCACTAATGATATGAATAAGTTACAATGACTTTTATAACATAGCTTAATAATAATAAAAATTAGTATTGTAAACTGTCACTATAAACAATCAGTGACACAAGTATAGTGAGAATACAGCGACACCAAAACATATCACCACGGGTTGTGATAAAATTTTTATCATCACTATACACATCACTAATCGTCAAAAGTTACAGTTTAAACATAATTTTCATCCCCGTCAACTTTGTTAAAATCATCATATTGACCCGCAAATTTATCTTTTTCCACTTTCTATCCAAAATTTGTTCCAAATTTCATGTCGTCTCATAATACATAAATCTCATTACTTTTTCTTTTTCTCATACTACATTAATTTCCTAATCGAACAATCAAAATTATACATTTTCTTATACCAAACATAACTTAAACAATCACATATCAACATGATAGCAATTTTTCTTGAGTCATACGTTCTCAAAATCAAATGACCTAAACATTCATTACCGTACATATACAGGAGATGCATACTTAAAACCCTACGTGATATCCGAGCCAGAAGTCACCTTCACAAGAAGGGACATAGAGGACGAGTTTCTGGTTATAGCAAGTGATGGCTTATGGGATGTGATGACAAATGAGATGATCTGCCGTGTCACCCGCGAATGCCTCAGAGAGGAGCGGCCCACGATGGCCGCCGGCGGTTTTTACCGAGATCTCAATATTCCACCACCGGAAAACGAAGGGCCTCCTCCTGCGGTGTTCCCCTCCCGGAGTGCTTCTGCAGCGGCGCTGCTCACGCGCCTCGCCTTGGCTCGGAACAGTGGTGATAATATTTCTGTGGTGGTTGTGGATTTGAAGAGGACTGTAGGGGATGATGAGGAAAGCGAGGGTGATAACGAGGTTAATTAAGGTGGTAATTAGTGGTGTTTTTAAGGGTTTATGTGGAATCATTTGAAGGTAATTATGGGATATTTCGGGTTATTAGTGAAGTTGGACGAGTTTAGATGTCATGGAACTTAACTTTAGAAGTGGATTAGTTAAGGTGATTATTGCAAATTATGATGGTTGCTCCTATGTTTAGGGCAATATATTGGTATAACTTGTGGTGTGTGTATGTATACATGGTTAAGTTTCCGTGTTATGCTAATTTGGAGGTGTTTGGTTAAGTTTATTTGAAATATTTAATAAGTTCTTGCATCTTAGGAGAATAATAATAATTAAGAAAAATTTACTACTTTTAAAATAAATAAATACTTATAATTTGGTATAATAGAAAATTTAAGCAAGCACATCAAGTTTGCCACAATTGCTAATTTTGATAATTTATGAAAGAAAATCACAATAAATGCTAAGCAATTAAAGAAATTACCAGAAAAATGATAAGGTATCTTATAATTCTAAAAGTTCGATATTTAATTTAGTTGGTCAATTTTGCTCAATTAATATAGTAAAAGAAATAAGCATAATTTCATAATTTAAAATGCTAAAGATTCACAATTATTGTTAAACTTCTAAATAATTAAAAATAATCCTAATATTATATAAAAGTACAGATTGATTGCTTGAATGAGTTTCATATAATTACTCCAAAAAACAAAAAAGATTTTTACATAAAAATGTTATTCTAATGTCATTAAAATTTAATTAGATGGCATATTTAAATACTAAGCAATTAAAGAAATTACTAGAAACAATAAAAAAAAATATTTTTGAATTCTAAAAATACAATATTCAACTTATATTTGCTTAATTAATAGAGTAATACAAATAGTTTTATTTCCGTTATATAACCCTAATATGATTTTATTAGTGTAACTGAGTTTAAAAATGTATTAAAAGATCATATATAATTGGCATCTTTTGATAATTGAAAAATCTACAGATTCACAATTACAGTTAAAAACAATCCCACAATTATAAAAATACAGATTTGGTAAAAAATTCACAATTATGGCTAAACGATCTCTTTCCTATATATAATATTATGGATTTGACTGGTGGAATGAGTTTTAAATATTACATTATATATATTGACACTAAAATTTAATTAGATGACATTTTTCAAAGTTTACAAAATCAAGAAAATGACAATTAATGTTAACCAATGTGCACGCAGATTTAAAAAAAAAAAAAAGAAGAGGAAAAAACTCTCAAAAGGTACTAGACATTCAAAATTTGGTGAAAATTTTCCAATTGTAGAAAAAAAAAAGTATATAAAAATATTAAAAATTGTTGAGGAAAAATATTAAATATTAAGAATCTATAGACGCTAGCTAATTAGAGGTAGGGCACTGCTTATAATTTTCTACAAACCACAGAAACCGCCCAAACCAAACTGATGTGGTGGTTCCCTTATTTATATGGGTGGCTTGGTTGCGAACTTTTTAAAGCTATGGTTTAGGTGGTCTGGTTTGGTTTATGTATTAAAAAAAATTGCAAAAAATCAAATTGCCATATGTTATAAATATATGTATATATAAGAATATTTTTCTAAAAACATATCATATGTATTATATTGTATAAAAAATATCTTTTTCGCATGCATGAGGGAAAATTAAGAGTTCGTATTATTTTATTATTAGAACTGTTAATCTATGTGATCACCAATATGTGAATGTAGGAAATGTATGGTTGTTAATTCAAGATAAATTTCAAATATTTGAAACCAAAATATATATTGCGAGCATGGATAGATAAGAAAATAGCGTAAAATCTATACTATATATAAAGCATGAGGGCCTTAGATAGTTATTTTAGTATGTTTTTAAATGAATTGACAAAATTAACCCTACTTTTAAAAGATAATTACAAAGTAGTTTTCATTTTTCAATGATAATGTATTTTATTTTACTGGGCTTTTTTTTTTCCTTTTACTTCTTTTCTCCAAGTATAATTTTGTTTTCTTTTCAACTTTATTCTCTCCAAATTTCTTTTTTAATTGTGTTATTTTACATAATAAATTCAAGGACAAATTTTTAAAAATTTAAGGAAAATTGATACTCTTGAAATAAATAATTATTTAAATTTTATCCAATTAGAAAATTTAAGCACACACATCGAGTGTGCCACAATGACTAGTATAAATAAAGGATTCAAACCATGCAATCTTTAAAGAAATGATCATTCATTGTTGTATGCAATGGGATTTCATAAAAGTGTTGGTTGTATTTAATTCTATTTATGGAATCAAATCTAGTTGATGTTTTATGGTCACATTTTCAATTTTTATGCCAAGAAAATTGGTCTTATATTTTTCACTATGAGTATACTTCTTTAGCATCGTTAAAGCATCTTTTGATTTGGCAAGAAAGAAGAAACCACAACTTAAAATTTAAAATAGTCAAACGCTAAAGAATAGTTTATTTATTTGTTTGTTTGACACGGTACGAAATTTAAAGCAAAAGGCTTGCCGGCTTTCCATGAAAATTAACATGATTAAGACCTTACATATCAGTGAAAAAAGATGTAACATATAGATTTCGTTTTTATAAAAGTCAAAATTAGACAATGTATTAAACATCGAAAAAACTATTGGATCTGAGAATTGCTTTTTAACTTTTAATTATAAAGTTTCAAAAAAAGGAAAGAAAAAAAAAGATTAGAAGCTAGAAATTACTTGGAATAACCTTTGAGACTTCTTGAAATTTTTGTAAATAGGTGAAAGTTGTACATTTTAGACCTTTTCTATATTCTAAATTTATTTCATGACCTCAAACTTGATCCAAATGAAATTCTACTTTGACCTTTTTTTTCCACTCAAATTTTTACTTTCTTTTTTTTTTTTTTTTCCATTGGTAAGCAAATTTCAATCAATCACAACTTCAAAATAGAACAAAAGTTAAGATAGCTGTATCCTCCATCACAAAGTAACAGGAGTTTGTGATAGAGGACATAATCATTCCAATCATTACAAAATACCCAAATAGCCAAATTATGTGCAATAAAATTAGTATCTCTAGGAATATAGCTAAGGGACCAAAGTGGCCATCCAGACAAAAGGATTGAGCAATAGAGCATTCAGCAACAATGTTCCAGTGAGGCCTAAAGGATGAGCTACAGATCGTAGAAACTTCTAAAGAATCCATCTCAAGAAGAATTTTTTACATCCGTCATTCCTTCAGCAACTTAAAAACAAAAACAATTCATCAAAAAAAAAAAAAACCCTTAAAAGCAAAAGCGATTGCTTTCATTTACGCAGCAGTAGCATCCGCTGCCCATTCACAAGCTATTTGTGCATGAAAAAATTTTAAGGACAAATTGCACTTCACACCACAGAAAAATTCAAATTTTGCACTTTTCCCTCAAAAATATTTAATAGACAATCGTGCCCCCCAAAGTAGGAAATAGTGTAGCACATACCCCCATTGAATAGCTCACTGGGGGGTAATTTGCAATATTATTTACTAGTTTAGAGAGGCACGATTGTATATTAAATATTTTAAGCGGAACAGTGCACATTTTCAGATTTGCTAGGGCCTAGGGGTGAAGTGCAATAAGTCCAAATTTTAAATGCTTTGATACTTTTACAATTAATTTTAACTATTAATTTTAAATACTTCAACTTTTACAAATTTTTTTTACTTTTGAGTTTGACTACTTTGATAGGTAGGAATTAGTTGACTAAAACAATGTGCAAGAAATTCGTTCCAAAGCCAAAAGTGCTTCTTTAACTTTTTGTGGGTCATTAATTAAAACAACTAATTCAAACCCTAAATTCTCATTTTTAGGTATTAGTCAAATGTAGGATCACTATATATATATATATATATATTCTTAATTTCCAACATTGCAATCAAGTTGCCAGCCAAGAAAACGATGTCCTAATTTAATAATTATTTTCTTATTGTTGATTGTCAATATTCTTGATGTGAGACACACGGTGTTGAAAAAATCATGTGACCTTAGTTAACATCTAGCCGCCCCTACTAATTTTGTTTTTCAATCGTGATTAATTAGTAGTTTTATTGTCCTTATAAGGCTAGGAATAAAGTTCATATTTGGAAACAGCCCATATGATTTTTAAAAATTACATTAAAGCTCCTGTTGATAGTTGATCTGACGGGAAATTTATGAGATGTGTAACAGTATAATTAGACCTTTTGAAAATATAACATTTGTCATATATAGTGATTGAAATATTAAGTGCTCATGCTTTTACGGGATTTAATTATTTGTTACACATGTTTTTGCTAAGTTTTCCACCAAAAGAACACACAATAAGGAGATATTATAATTTTTTGAACCACGTGAAGTTTTCTACAATCAGCAATTAATTGATCCGAAAGTCCCACACATACCTCTTCAAGTGCCACTGTGGATTCAATAGCAATTGGCATCCAATCAATTACAAAGAAAGATGCTCACGAAAGACTAGAAGCAGCCTGTTAAATCGATATAGAAGTGTTGAATATGAATACAAAAATGTTGAGGCCAGCTAACCTAATTAATCTGGTCTAAGCTTGTTTTTTTTTTCTTTTAATTTTATGCATATATTTCTTAATCATGTTTTCATCATGTAAAAAGCTTGGGATATTGTATATATGTTGCATTATTAATTCTACAACTTGGGTTCTTTACTTTTCCCCCTGGTTGATAATCTTCTTGCAACATAACTAATGGGTACTGGATTATGGGAATATTAATTATTAGATTATAGCATGCTCTTGATGTCATTCATAATGAATATACACCAGATTGGCTTTTTATAGTGGATTAGGTTCTCTTGATCATTTGATGGTGGATTAGGTTAAATGATCTAATATTATCACTTGTAAAGGGGGAGACAATTTTATTTTTTTTTCATAATTTTTCTTGCTTATTATAGTCTAAATTTTTCTCTACAAGGACTTTTACGCATTAAAGTCTATACAAAAATTATTATTGCAATTTACATAACACACTCACGTCTTCCTAAAATCCCTCATTAAATTTCACAGTTGCAACTCAAGTATGAATAACTATTGCCGAACAATTACCCTAACCCCACTATTTTAACCTTATATATTTTCACCTAAATTTTTAAAATCAAATAAGCACATTAAATTATTAACAAAAACTTTAAATATTATGAAATGTAAATTTAATACACACACATATATATATTATAATATTTTTTAGAATACAGGCACAGTGTAACAAAAATGCTGATATCAACTGATTGAGGACTACATTTTAGGGGGCAAACAAAATGATTGACAATGATTCTCAATATATAATTGTCTTTGCGTTTATATGTTTTTCTTTTTTAATTTTTTATTTGTTGGCAAAAAGTTCGTGAAAATGCCCTGCGAACTGCTACTTTATTTTATTTCAAATACAAGAAAGGCGCGGGTGGTTGCAGAGTCATTTTCATGGCTTCACATTATAATCTAAATATTTTAGAGTCAGGATTATATTTTATTGAATCTCTCTTCATATTTCTACCACAAAAATTACAAGTGATCAAATTTCACTCACCCTTTTAATCCCCCAATCAATTTTTCAACCTCTTCAATGTAAGTGTGTGAAATGTAGGGGTTCTGGTATGTCATATTAAATTTGCCATGCTAATTTTTAGTCTTGCTAAATTGTAAGAACATATAAATTAGAAGTTATAGACAGGATATGAGAATCATTGTCAATCATTTTTTTCCCCCTAAATTTTTGATAGTTATAGACAGGATAAATTTCATTTCACACAAGCAAAATGACAAATTTGGATGGCATGGAATCTTGTGCAGGATTATGCTTCTTGATTCCCAGACTTATAGTATTATTTTTTTCAGTTTGAGCCCACCTCATGTTTGAAAATTGTTCTAAATGAATAAAAAACCTGCAATTTGAAAGCGAAAGGAATGGAATTAAGGTGATTTTAAAACAATAAATGATATTATGATTGCATACTTATGATGAAATTTATAATTCCAGTCTTCTTGCATGGACTTTGGCCAATCTTGTTTGTCTCCAGAGGCAGTTTTTCTTCTATGCTATTGACCATGGAAATTTCAGGGGTTGATTTTTTACAAGCTATCATATCGAATTTCAATGATGAAATGAAAAATTATGCAGTTTCACAATCCTTAAACTCGAAGGATTCGTGATAGTAGAGTGAACTCTGTGTACAAGCTCCATCATATCACAATTTATTTGTGATAATAGAGCGAACTTTGTGTATGAGCTCTATCATATCACAATTTTTAGGAAGGAATGTTTAATTTTCTCAATAATCATTTTTTTTTTCCTTTTTCTATGTTTGACTGACTGAACTGTTAGAGGCCCTACCTTGTTACAATTTCAAACCCGCGTAATCTGAATTTCACCTTCGACCCACCTAATCTCAATTTCAAGGGAGTATAACAATTTATTGTTTTACCCTCTCTAATTCGTGTAATTGACTTGACTGTTGGAATATTATCGTCGAACTCAACCTTGACACGCTTAATGACATGTTCGTGTTCATAGGCCCCATATACCTAATTTTCTATTTGTATTGCAGCTACTCAAAAGAGAACTCTCGCTTCATACCCTTGATTGGTGTTTGACCGCATCAATTTCAAACATCATCAATTGTGACCGATTGCTAAATAGTTCATAAAGGCTTGTTTTTCCCATATAAGTTGAACACCGTTTGTATGTTTTTTGAGGTTCAAATCCTTTGATGAGAAGAAAACTTAGACAACTTCTACAAGTTTGCCCGTGATATAAAAAATAGTGCTGAATGATGCAAATCAAAGTCTGAGTATTGGTATTTGAGTTTATTTCCCAAGAAGCTGTTTAGATTTAGGAAAGAAATCCAAACACATGGATGGAAGGGGATACTCAGAGTTCTACAGAAACACGAGCGAAGAGTTGTTCATAAAGAGCATGATGGAGAGCTCACTTGGTATGCCAGCTCCAACTATGGAAATGTTGGGATTCAAGAATCATCTTACTCAAAACTTTCGAACTGACAGCGAAGAACTCTTCAAAAGCTGGCTCACAAATGGAGAGGCAAGAAAATCTATCATCCATCTCGTGTTTTTTCAAATATATTTAACAGCTTTTATGCCATCTAAATCGATATATCTTTTGATATCAGAACAACAGTGGCCATTCAGCAGGCCCAGGACATCGTACTCGACAAGCATCAAGAAGGTTTGATATTTTGATTTAAGAATTCAGACAGTTCTTGTGAGATGATGATTTTTGTTGTTATTACATTAACATTTTGTGTACGATGCAGGATCTCAACTGAACCGGCAAGTTTAACTAATCAAAATAGTGATATTCTATTTCCACAAACTACTTCAGTTGCTGCAGATTCTTCGAATGATCTCAATTCAACGAGGTAAAATTTGACCACTTTTGAGCTTTCTTAATACAGACCCTCAAATTCATTGCTGTCAAAAGTTTCAATTTGAATATACTTTTCGACCTCAGGATTGGAGTTGACAAGGGATTGCAAGCAAGTGATCTGTTTTTGGCAAAGGTATAAAGATTATTGTGGAAGGTTTTATTTATATCAAAATTTTATTGGGATCTCATTTTTGGAACTGCAGGCATGGTTTCATAGTTCTCAGCCCATGACTAGAAGTCGATCCTCCGAGTTAAGGTACTGTTTGGTTATGACTTAAGAGATTAGAATATATTTATTTGTGCATGAAGCTGCTCCCATTTCGCTCGCCGCTACTACGGGAATCGCTTTGTGCATGAAGTTCCACTAAATTACATCAGTTTATATGCATTTTCTTGAAGGAGGAGATATGCAGCTATGCAAAACTCACAAACACAAATAGGTATCGAGGCAATGAACGAAGTATTCGAGAATCCTAACCAGTTTGCTCCATTCATGTCTCCATCCGATTTGTCTTCATCCATGTTCCATAATGCCCAAATGGGAAGTGACGATAAGATTTCTTCTGTCGTGAGCATGCTCAAGGGCACACTTGAACGCAAGAAGATCTCTAGCCAAATCGAGAATGAAGCTCTTGAGGATAGCTCTTTCAGGTATTATAGTGAATATGAAAATCAGGCAACTTTACAAGACGTATCCACACTTGGAGCTAGAGAGACGGAAGTGCTACAAACAATTGAGGAGTCATTGATGGGAGATATTATGGCTCCAAATAACCCGACCCAAGTGAGCATTATATCAAGGGAACCATCTCAAAGTGAATCTTCAGCTGCTCCATATATAGTTTCAAATGGTTTCGATATGTGTGATGATCCTTGTGTTTTGGCCCAAGCTCCGAGTGTTTGTGAGAGCTCTAAGAATCAAATGGGATCCGAAAGGAGTCCAGAAAACTATTCCAGAACTAAAGGTACAGATAAATTTTATATGCACGATTCATTTTCCTTCCAAGAAATCATTTTCTAAACCGAACGATCACCATTCTTGAAAATATGTATATCAGTGATGGATTTTCAGGTCTTATCTTTCATTTTTTATATAATGGATGCCAAATTGTATAGCTTACCTTTATCTTACTTCAGATTTCAGAGAACGCATACAAGATAATTCGAAGGATGAACAAAAGGTATTTTCTTCACCAATTCTCTGTTTCTTTTGTAGACAAATCATGTTTTATGTATACTTTTAGTTCTTGCAACCGTTATAAGCACTCATATCTGATGATAACTTTATCTTGTTTTCGTATCATCAGCAGAAAGGAGGATTAATTCGATATGGATCGGTCACATCGGCTGGTTCAGGTAATAAAAACGAAAGCAATCTTGAAACAGAAGTTTCTGTCTCATTAATTCACGGTTGAACTTTTTAGGAACATTACTGTCTACAAGCGAGCATGTTATATACTGTCAATCTTTGTCATTTGCTCCAAAAACTGTATGAAACTGCACAGTTTTTTTCTGACTAGCTCTTCTGATGCAGTTGACAGAGGAGATCCAACCAAAAAACGTAGGGTCGAGCGATCCCGAAAGTATGTATACTCCTTTCTCATCTTCAAAAGAAGATAGTTCATTTTGTTCCCATTAGTCTTGAATTGATAAATTAGTAGACGTAATGCCTATTTTCCGTTTAAATTCGGTGGTTTTCTTGTTTCTTTTGCTTTGTACTGATACTTCTGAGTTATAAAGGATGGCAGAAGCGAAGGAAAGGAGCTCATCTCCCGCAATTCCTTCAGATATGCAGTCCCTTTTGAAAAGGTGTGACAATCTTGAGAAGGAAGTTCGCTCCCTTAAACTCAACTTGGCTTTCATGAATAGGTATGGCATGAAAATATAGCTTATTTTAAGGGACAATTACCTCAACATCCCTAAGATTTGGGCTAATTACAAAAATACATATTGCGATTTTGAAAATTATAATAATACTCCTTACTATTAGTTTAGTTGATGGAAAACTCAATGGAGGTTATGTATATTAGAATTAGACCTTCTAAAATTCCGATATATTAGTTGAAATATTACAAGTATATCCCTATTAATCCAATGACGAGGGTATTATTGTAATTTTTTAAGTTACATGAACTGTTTTTGTAATTAGGTCTACTCTTTTAGGTGGTGTATAGGTAATATCTCTTATTTTAACAATGGTTTAATCAGTATTTAAAGCTTGCAAAGAACTTGTTTCCTTTTCTAAGAGAAGAGTTTCTTGATAAATTTCAGGAAGGATTCTGAACAGACAAAGCAAATTGAAGAACTTCAGAAACAAAATCAAGAGTTAGCTGATGAAAAGGAGCGACTACTTGAAGAGATTGAGAGGATATTAGCTGAAACAGGGAAGATGTGAGGTTCATTAATTTGACCAAGAACTTTCAAACCTTTGTAATAGTTAAATATTAGTCGAGACAAATATAATTTCTTCCAAGTCAATTTCTATTATCAAAACAAGAGCTTGACTATTTATTCTTAAGATGAATCATGCCTTACCTGGGGCTTAAATTTTTTGACAATCACCTCCCGTTATACAATAATCACTTTTTCAAAATAACAACACCACAAATCGCCACAAACAACAAAGTTTTAAAGTCCATTTAACCTAATGGGTTTGAAACCGTACCTATTTTTGTCACTAATATCGTGTTGCATATTGATGCATACAAAATCCGTATCCTACGTGGCATTAATTTAAATTCATACTTTCTGGAGCATTAATTTTCTAGTATATTCTATGGATATACTCTAAGTCATATGATAGATTTCAATCCATCACGTACTCTATTTGTAGTTGTTGGAGTGCTGATTCAAGGAACATAATTATTAGAAAAGTAGATAAGTCATAGAAAGTGGTTGCCACTACTTGAAAAATGTGTGGCATCAAGCAATAATGTCTTTTCACACAGTGACATTTCTCTTTCACATAATGACACTTGAACAATTATAATTGAACAAACTTACTTTATATATTAATTTCTCATTAACCTGTTTTTGATTGAGTAATTAAATATCTTATTGACATCTATCCAGGCTTTATAGATTACAAAAATCTAATCTATTAGTATTGAGTAGTGATTGCAATCATCTATTTTGAAAATCACTTTTAAAAAACACTTTTTTTTCTTTTTTTCAGCATTCCAGAACTCTACTTACGCTAAAATGTTAGAGAATTAACGTAAAGCATGTCTCGTGAGCAACATTAGATCTAATTATAAGGTGCTATAAGCTATTACTCACAAAAAATTATACCACAAAATGGAAAAGTAAAAGCAAACTAGAATTCCAAACACTCTGCTGGCTTATACTAAATAGTTTGTTAGTTATTCAAAACACCAAGAATTTTTCATTTTGATTTGCCTTGTCCAACGTTAACAGAAGTATAATTATATACTTGCATTATCCATTGCAATACCCCATATGGAATTGCTTAATTAATTAATAATAAAAAATGATAAAATTCAACTTTATAATACCAATTTTCCTACCCCTATTACATTTGAAATCCTTAAGAACAGCTAGCAATTTTCCTTCATTTCATTAATAGTTCAGAGTAGAGACTTTTTTCTGCATTTTTCCACTCAGTTCTCATCACCATCCCAATTACTCTTCATCTTAGGACCAGCGGGACCTTGTTCTCCATAAGCTTCATTAGGCAAAGAATTCACCAGCTTCTCAAGCCCAGATTTCAACTTCTTGGGCAACCATTTCTCCAGCTTTTTCACCTCCTTCCCCAGCTCATAACTTTTCTTGGGACCCCATCCTCCGGCATAATTCAACCATGGGGGCTCCCCCACCGCCTCCGCCGCGCTCAGCCCATCCGCTGCCATCACTAAAAACCTTTCTCCAGTGTCCATCACCTTATCACTCTTCGCAGTCTCGTTTATTATCCCAACGTCGTCGTCATCTTCCCCTTGCAAAACAACTCCTGCCCGGCTGTAACTCGCGTGCCCATTTCTCGACGAATACGCCACAAATTTATTACCTTTCTGAAACTCCAGCAAGGAAGAATCAACCCATTTCCCTCCACCATGTTCGGCAAAGTAAACTTTGTGCAGAACCCCATCAAAATTGCTGATTCTTAGAGTCACATGCTCCCAGTCCCCCACGTGTTCGCCAATTTTCCCCAATGGGAATCTATCAATGAATCCCAGTTTTGCTGTTGCCGGGCCATTGAATGGGTAGAATATCCACACTTGGATATCTGTAAATGTGGCACCAAGAATTGGCTTAACATGGACATAAACCTCTGCAGTTTGTAAATCTCCTTGCTTTACTTTTTCCTGGGCCTGCTTATCAACGGGAAGGTCCAGCCAATATGAGCCATCATTGAATCCACCTTGAGGGAGATTTGAACCATTGGGCTCAATGGCTCTGGGTTGGGATTCTTCCCCTTTCTTGTATAACTGAGCCCCATTGCTAAAATACCAATTTACCGAAGAGGGAAGGTAATTTTCCTTGGGGTGAAAGTAAATATAGGGCGAGTATGTTTGAAATAATGCTTTGATCTGGCTCAAGTTTGGCATAGTAGATAAACTGGGATTCTTGTTCTTTAAACAAGATAAAGAAAGTGCAGTTTTTTCACCACTTGCACTGCTTTGGAATATAAATGTACCTGTACTTGGAGCTTGGACTTTAGTCCCTCTACTTTTCGGTCTTAAACCATAAACGTTTAAGCCATTGTCAGCTTGTGCCCAAATCCAGTTGTCGATCTCTGATTCGTCAGTGAAATCGGATCGAACGCATCGGATCTTGTCCAACGATGGCTTATCTGATGAGTTTGTAACAACGAGGCCGACGGCTTCGTAACCATCTGGTGGAGTTGGGAGCCAAATGTATGCTGCATTTTTACCTTGAAGGGACTCTGTGTCTTGAGGCCAAATGAGAGTATAATCACTTGGCTGCTTCAGAATGGCACCTAATTCGTCACTTGAATCACTTTTTCCCACCAAAACCCACCCGAACAGCGGCTGATTATTAGGCTGAGCATAGCTACCAAGCATGGAAAATCCGTCCGGTACTGAAGAAGGCTCATAAAATGTTGCACCAAGATTATCCGGTCCCCCTTCGTAAGTTGCCCAAACTTTGTCATACGACAATACTTGTCGGACTTGAAGCCCTCCAAGATCTATCACTCCTTTACCAAAGCCACCACCTTCGGGCCAAGTTGGCAATGGAGAAGGAAGCTTGAATGTCGAATCAATGGGTAAAGGCTTGTCCGGGGAAGAATTATTGCTCTCAAAACAATTCCCTATGACCCATAATTTGCATATGAGGATGAAGGAGAATTTGACATGGAAAGAGCTTATAAGCATATTCCAGGTATGAAGAACGGAAACTGCCATGTTCAGAAAGTTTCCTGTAATTCATACAGTAACTGGCGAAGATGGTCGTCAAGATATAAGTGGACCTTTTGTCGTGCGTGTTATCAGTTATCGCTATTAGGATGGTTATGTCTCTCTCGCAATTATGGCATTTAGATTTTCCTCCTTCGCAATAATGGCATTTAGATTTTCTTCCTTTGAAATAGTTTCTTTGTTTTTGCCTGCAATAGGCCGTACTCACCTGTCAAAAAGTCAATAAATGAGTGGCTATTTTCTTACCCAACAGGCCGACCATAATTATGCATAGATTTTTTTTATTTGCACCAGGAGAAAACTGGTGAAAATCACTCTTGACAATTAATGCTCATATATATTATAAAATAAAATATTTTTGAAGTATATAACATGTTTAAATCTGGCTTGAAAATGAGGTGTTGATATCAGTGGTGGATCCAAGATTTTCGCATTGTGGTGTTTAGCAGAAATTTAAGAAGTGCACAAATGGATTAAAATTAACGTGAATTACAATAAATAGAATATATTACGAACAAGTTTTAGAAAAAAGTAAAACGAAAAGGAAATCATGTTTTGCTCCTTCATCTATTGAGAGTACTCTATGAGGGTCGATAAACATAGAATTTTAAAGTTCAGATGATGAAAAAATTTTAATTGAATTTAACAAACGTAAATTAAATAATTGTAAGTTTTCACCATTAAATTGAAGACACAAAATCGTAATTCCTAATGAAATCACATTGAATTCAATAAGACATTCAGAAATAACACACGTGAGTTGTAACAATCAATATTTAAAAATTTCAAGTTTCAATCAACACAAAAGAAAAGTGTAATTGTGTGTGTGTGTGTATATATAAATTAAACTTACTATTTCAATGAATGGCAAGCCTAGTGCAGATATTCCAATAAGAAAGATAACGGCAAGATCAATGTGAATTTGAGAGAGTAGGGTTCTATTTTATCTTTCCATTTCAATTCCCCTTTTATATATCTAGTTAAAATTTAATAATTCAAAAAATGGGCTTAAACCTTTGAATTTTGAAAATTGTGGATACAATTTTTAACTTGTCTAAATTTTTTCCTTATTATTTTTAATTTTTGCAAAATTTCCCCAAGGTGTTTTGAAAATTTGCGAAAATCTCGTGATGTTATTTGACACCACAGGATCCTCCAGAGGTCCCTCAATGACTGATATATTCAGATAAAATAAGATTTTAAAATTTATAAAGAATTAGTAGTATAATATGTAATATACATATATATAATATTAATACATGATATGACCTAATCAGTGAAACGATAAAAACGCACCTAAGACTAAGGGAAAATTACCAAATAATTCGGGATCCTCATCTTTTCTTATTAGTTGGGTTCGACCTGCTTTAACTTGGCCTTTGACCATTAAATAACCTCTTCCAAATATCCCATTTATTATTCATAAGAGCAGGCCTCAAAGTTGTAATAATGCTAGTTAAAGTTGCAACTAATGGACATTAGTTACAATATTCTCCGTCAGCACATGGGATCTTAATACATGGCATGGTAAGTAATAATGCTTGTGCAAGTGGAATTTGACTGGCAAGGATGTTATAATAATGAAGAAAAACATCATTATCATTGTCTACAGAAGTTATTCCCCACAAATGTACTAATTTGTCGTGCTGCCTTGTGAACAAATTAAAATAAGGGTAGCGCAACTATTGTCTAATATGAAAAGGACGAATTTTAGTCCTCATCGCCTCGAAATTTGCAAAGGGCAATTTGCATATTTTCACATGGGATCATTTTCTCAACAATTTACCATAATTATTAAAACATTTCTTGATATTTAAATAATTATAATAAAAACTCTTAAAATTTAAATAGTTATTGAATCTTAAATATTACAAGTACTTCCTTGAAGAGGGTGTAATTATAATATTATGTGTCAATTTAGGAGATCTAATTATAATTATGTATTTGTTCAGAGAGTGTAATTGTAATTCTTTATTAACTACACTGTATATTAGGGAATATAATGGTAATTAGTCAAATATCAGGGGATGTTTTGGTAATTATGATAAATTTTAGGAAGTGTAGAGGTCATTATCCATTTTTATATTTATATTGTTAGTTCAGTTAATGAAAAATTTAATGCAACATAGGACACATAACAAATTTCAAATTGTTATATGTTCCACTTAAGATGAAGCTCCGATGACCCTTCTAACATGGGCAGAATTTTAGTTCTCAGGTTTGGACTCCTCTTTCACCCTTTTGGTTCACAATTGGAATTCTTTATTTCAAAATATTATTTCACAAAATATTTCATCTCATATTCCTTAATTTAGATACATGCAAAGTGTATTAAATATTTTCTTATAAAAGCATAAGGCCGTGTAAGTCACACACTTAGTAAACTCCGTGCAATGGAATAAAATATGAAACAATAAAGGATCCTGAGTGTTCATTCAACAGTTAACCTGTCATTTCATGCTGACTTTTACACTTCTTTTGGTTCATGGAATTTAACGAGGAAAATAAAGTGATATGAAAAAGAAAAAGAAAATCAAAGAAAACAATGAGAAAATGAGTAATGAGAAGTTATAAAGACATTAATGAAGGAAATAATGTTAAATGAGGTTTCCCTTCCTTTTCCTTGCTATTTTGTCAGGAAAAGACCCGGTTCCCTTTTCTCCCTTTTTAGTATTTCTCTTACTAATCAAACAAATAAAATTATTTTTTTTAGCTTTTTTTTTTTTCCACAAAATCCCTGTACCAAACAAAGTGGAAAAGAAATTTTGGACAATAACGCTATACCAACTATGCAGCCCTTCTTCCAGTTTCTCCAAGCAAATGTTTTGCCATTTTGGACCCTCTGTCGGCCCTTTTGACAAAGTGCACCAATCACTTTTGTAGTATAGTAATATTATGATAAATCAGTTCATAATAAAGTATAGAGAATAAATTGCAATCTATCTCGTCAGAGATATTCATTTTGGCACAGGTTAATGTGAAAGTTCTTCACCTTTTATCAAAGCGATTTGCCCTAAGCCAAATCTATGCACTTGGAGAGGTTGTTTGTGGCTTTTATGTACCAACAAAAAATAATTCTGTCTGCTAAAAAGAATCCATCTTTTTATCGAAACAGAAAAGAAAAATAGGATTTTTTTTTTTCAGAATATATGAAAGTCATCTGTTAATTTTTGGACTGAAAATTAATTTAAAAATCCACTTGAAAGTTACAAGGTTTCCAATTGCATATTTTACTTA
>JACFYI010003421.1:1383342-1396794 GCA_014898755.1 Handroanthus guayacan | reverse complement strand
AACTTTGAAAGATGAAACTTCAAAGCAAAAATTTGGGTTGTGAATTAAATTAATTAAAAACACTAAGGATGTTTAGAACTTGCTTTATGAAATAAGAGTAGAAGAGGTAATTTGATAACAAGTACAAATAATTTAACGGAAAAATTAACAAGTAACTAATGTTAAAGATGTAACTGATGATTTTCATAATAAAGGAGAGTAAGTGTTACACAAGGAATAGTACAAGGGGGAAAAATTGTGTTTTACCCGAATCATTATTTATCAAATTTTAATCTAATTCGAACTTGATATGAATAAATCCAAATCTTATAAATTAACTTCAAGTCAAATTAATCAATTACCTAATTAAGGCTAAGGCAGTAACCTTGGAGTACCTCAACTGCCCGACTTCTGTCTCTGCCTGCTTCCGCAATTTCAGATTATTCAAACTCTTAATTTATCAAAAAAAAGATTATTCAAACTCTTTTCATCTCCTCTTTCATCAAATCTTTCAGAAACCATTGCTGTATGTATCCTTCTTTAACCACTGAGCATTGCATTATGAATCCCAAAAATATGCCAACTGATAAATTTGGTATATGGAAGCTTCCCATAGATTTGATACTTGAAATATTTTTTAAGCTTTCAACAAGAGATCTCTTCTGCTGTTTGAGCGTCTGTAAATCATGGTATAATCTGATCACAAACCCTAATTTCACTGCTAATTACACAAGAAATTCGCCCTTTCCCACTGTCCTATTTGCTTGTAGTTTTTCTCGCAAGAAGTTCTTCTTAGTCGAAATTCACCCCAATGGGGAGTTTATTCAGAAGCCCATCAAGCCAAAAATACCAGATCATCATTCAGAAACAGAATCATTCTTATATGTTATTGGTTTTCTCGATGGTTTGCTATTCTTATTACTGGGTAAAAGACACGATTTGCACAACATGAGAGAGCAGATTTATTTCTGCAACCCACTTTTTGGAGGATGTTTTAAGCTTGGAGATTATAAAATAGTGGCTAAAGGCGATCGCTCTACACGATATGTGCTTGGTTTTGTTCCCTCAACTGACAAATTTAAACTCTTGAGAATTGTTTCTGAAGACGATCGGAGACATAAAGAAGCTCATATTTTCACTGTTGGGGAGGATGATGAATGGAGAATATTGGAGGAACCCTTCTCTCCTTATGCTAGATTTGGCACTGGAACTTTTTTCAATGGAGTTTATTACTGTTTTGATGAAAATGGAGATTGCATACATACTTTTGATTTTGGAAAAGAAAAAGGTGGTCAAATTCCGGGACCCCCGGGCTCGCTACCCAACCGTTTGGTCTGGAAAAGACTATCAGTAATGGGCAATTCTCTTTGTGTGCTTGAGATTCCGAAGTGTCTTAATGGGATGATTACATTGATTATGGGAGAAAATCGAACTTCATGGTCATGGTCAAAGAAAATTTGTTTTCCAGGTGAAATTAACATTGCTCATCTTATCCCACTGGAAGTATTGCAAAATGGAGACATTCTGTTTACACACTTTTGCAGGAGCAAGCTTGTCTATTTCAATCATGAAACTAAGAGATGTACTGAAATAATGGTTAGTGATTCATATCTCCAATCATATGCAACTATGTATGCTCCAAGATTTTATTCGATCCAAAGGGATGTTGCACGAGGACGATATGGAACACTTGAGATGTATGGTTAAAGGCCCCGTTTCTTGTTCTAGCATGGATTTTTTGGTTTTATTTATGAATTCTTGCATAATTTTGGATGTTTTTTCTCATTCTAAGACAGATGTTTTTCTATATGAGTACTCTGAATGTCTATTTAGCGAGTTTTGTTTAGTGGGAATTTTGTTGGTTTTGTTTTTAAATTAACGTATTGGGTAGAAGACATTTCCATTTTTGTTGGTGAGAAGTAGTTATATTCTTCATGGGATATTTTAGGCTTAAAATATCATAATATTGACGATGTTATCACATTTTGGTGGTCGCTAAATTGACTCTATGCATGTACATTATTAATTGTTAATATTGACAATTAGAATACAATTTCTCTATGGACTCTATCTTGGCCGGATTTTAGGGGATTTAAGCCTTAGACGTCGTCGCTCATTGATAATTGTTTTCTGAAAAGATGGGAGATTTCAAGAAGTTAAAATTTTTATTGTTTATACATAATATATTTTCTTTAATAATAGCTCAGCCTCATGAGCTTTTAAGTCGGTATTTTAGAGCTCGAAAGCAAAGCTCGAGCTTGATTAGATTCGAGTCAAACCAAGTCGGATCGGCTCACCTTATAGTGCTACTTTAAATTTGTTGTTTCAATTTATATTTCATTTCACATCGTATTCAATGGATGCATGCCACATACTTTAGATTTGCACTTTGTATTGAAATCGAAGATGAAACATATGTTGTATTCTATTTTTACCATCCTCTTTGAAGGCGGACCAATTAGATTCATCTATTCCAAAACGGTGTTCCCCTTATTCTATATATTAAATACATGCTTAGTCTATTAAATTTTTCCTTAGAAAAAAAGAAAGGATTGTACCTGTCATATACTAGATAAGCAGCCGCGCAATAGAATAAAAGATGAAACACGAATTGGAATAGAAGATCCATGGCAATTTGAGTGGGGCCAATTTGTAATGTTATACAAACTCCATTAAATTTTTATTAATTGAACTTATGACAGAAAATATTACTATAAATTTAAACATCGTGAGTTATTTCATGTTGATAAATAGATTGAATCTTAGAATCCTAATTTGATCCAAAAATTCAATATTTTTTTAGGGATAATTACCTCAACATTCATTGAGGTTTGATATAATTACCAAAATACCCTACCATTATACCCAATTTAACTGAAGAATAATCATAATTATGCCTCTTAAAAATTCTAAAACAATAAAAGTAGACCTTTTATACGAGGAGTATAATTGTAATTATGCAGTAATTCAGGTAATCGCAATTATGCGTCATACTGGACTAGTGTCTAGCGGTAGGCGATGTAATTGTAATTATTCAAATCTCAGGAAATATTTTTGATAAATATGCCGGAGTGGAGAGGTAATTATCCCTATTTTCGGTCAACCAAATATTTCGACCTAGCAACTTCTCTGTGGACTATATCTTGGCCAGATTTTAGGAGATCCAAGCCTTTTATATTTTCGTTATATTATTTTCTATTCCTTGTATTATATACATGTCAAATATATTAAATATTTTTTTGTAAAATTTTTAATTTTTCAAAATGCATGAATTATTTCTCTAATTAAAACAAACCTCGTAATTATCCCTCTCATTAACCTTCTGTAATGTTGGAGATCTCTCATAGCTTAGCTAGCTCACCCAAATCCTGCAAGTGGCTGCAACCACTTTTGGACACCGTCAACCACCGGACTTTAATCTTGGCCCAGTTGAGCAATTTCAGATTATTCAAACTCTTTTCCTCTCCTCTTTTGACTTAATCCTTTAGAAATCATGGCTATACTCATCCCTCTGTAACCACTGAATCTTGCATTCTCAAAAATATGCCAAATGCCAAATTATGTGTTATGAATAACATAAATTTGCCGGGTTCTGGATCATATATTGTGGAGCTTCCCACAGATTTGATACTTGAAATATTTTTCAAGCTTTCAACTAGAGATCTTTTGTGTTCTATGGGCGTCTGTAAATCATGGTACAATCTCATCGCAAACCCAGATTTCACCAATAATTACACAAGAAATTCACACTTTACCACAATCGTGCTCTCGCAGCATAGCTATAGTTTCAAGAATTTCTTCTTACTCGAAATTGCTCCAAGTGGAGAGTTCATTCAGACGCCCATCAAGTCAAAAGTACCAACACAAGCAAAAACAGATTCAATGTTATCTGTTATTGGATTACTCGATGGTTTGCTATTCTTACTACTTCGTAGACTACATGATCATTGCAATATGAATAAAGTCAAAGAAGAGGTTTATATCATCAACCCGCTTTTTAGAGGGTGTTTTAAGCTTGGAGATTATAGAATAGTAGATAAAGGCAGTCGCGTTACGCAATATAAGCTTGGTTTTGTTGCCTCTACCAACAAATTTAAACTATTGAGAATTGTTTTTCGAGATGATGGGAGATTTCAAGAAGCTAATATTTTTAGTGTTGGTGAGGATGTTAAATGGAGAAAATTGGAGAAGCCCTTGTCCCTGTTGTCCAAAGATACCCAAGGATCTTATTTCAATGGCGCATATCATTATTTCGTTAAAGATGAAAATGATGTTTGCATCTGCACTTTTGATTTTGGGAAAGAAAAAGGTGGTCAAATTTCAAAACCCCCTGGCTTGCTAAGAAAGTATTGGAAGAGGAGATTAACATCACTGGACAATCGTCTTTGTTTGGTTGAGTTTCCTGTTAATTTTGATGAGATGATTATATGGGCTATGGAAGAGTATGGAGTGTCATTGTCATGGTCAAGGAAAATCTTGTTGCAGAGTTGGTTTCCAAATAATATTGATTTCGCTAAACTTATCCCATTAGAGGTATTGGCAAATGGGGACTTCCTGCTTTTGCACTGGTTGAGGAGCAAGCTTGTCCGTTTCAATTGTGAAACAAAAAAGTTTAGTGAAATTAAGGTTAGTGACAGAAATTTTCAATCGTTTCCACGTGAAATCACATCATACGCAACTGTGTACGCCCCAAGATTTTATTCGATCTGAAGGGATATCGCACGGGGACTATATGAAGTACTTGAGATGTCTAGTTAAGACTTCTATTTCTTGTTCTAGCATGGATTTTTTTGGTTTTGTTTTTGAAGTTGCTACAATGAACTTGCGGACATTGGAGTACTCTTAATTTGTGGTCAAATAGTTTCTTCGCCTTCAGGTCTATCAACTATTTTAGTGGGTTTTCTCTACAATGAAATTTGTTGGTTTTATTTTTGAAGTAATGTGAGAGAAAACACTTTCATTTTGGTCGGTAAGAAGTAGTTTCATTATTTATAGGACATTTTATGCCTGAATATGTAATGTTTTATCAGAAATTTTTGTCAGTCAGTATAGCCACGTTTTCATTGTCACTGTACGAGTACATTATTATCTCAATTGTCAACATTGACAATTGAAGTATCATTTTTATCACTGGTACATTTGTTGAGATCATTATTGCCACAAAATAAGATTTTTTTTTTCCACCTACCATATATAGTTATTGATAAATTTCATGTCGCTTAGTATGTTGTTACTATTTCTTTTTTCAATCATTTATCCAGGCAGTTAAGTAAAGGGAGAACCTTAAAAGTTATCTTCGCACTGTGTTCTATACCCATCCGTGAGGACCGTGACGAGAAAGAAAACTGCTACATGCATTATTAGAAATATTATATGTATATATATATATATAAACAGCATTATCTCATGTCACCATCTGTTAATATAAACAGCATCGTGACACATTACTGGTTTTACAGGTCATTATAATTCCAAATTGCATATCCTCTCTTAAGGATAGCTTGAATCGATTATTTTGATGGCTTCAACACATCATCTCAGAAACACACGCTAGCCGGTGAAGATGAAGGCTTTGACAACTTGTTTGAGAGCGGATCCCATGTGATTCCCTGCTTACCACAATGAGCAAGAGTTATCCCATCTGCCTGGATTGAGCCATGACCTGGGGCAACTGCAGGAGGGACCTGTGCTCCCAGTTTTGCCCTCTCAGCCTTGGCTTTCAGTCGTAGGCGTTCAGCTCTTGAGCCAATAATCTGTCCAAGTATAGAACCTGCAATTGTTAGTGCCATAGCAGTTTTAGGCATCACCACAGACTTCCTGAGCATAGCTATGAAGGGGACTGCAGCGTGAACAGCTGTGAACCATGAGAGTGAAAACTTTCTCGTATGTTCTCTCCAAACACCCAATGGAATATTAGCTGCGATGCCCAAGACACCAATAGCGAGTATCTTTGCAGGTAATGGCTGCGGACGCAAGTTCTTGACTAGGGCAGTCCTGGCGAGGGCAGCCCTGGCAGCAACTACAGCAGGTGGACACCTGAGCTTGATTCCAGGAGGTGGTCGAAGAGCTGTTGCCACAAGTGGGAGGACATTGCTTACAGCTCTATAGGACTTAGCTATAGGACAGTTACCTGTTTTCAGCCACTCATTTCCTAGTGCCTCATGTTTGGAGGAATCACCCTGAAAATCACATACACAATATCCTTAATAATTAACCTAGAGTGATGTGCATAGTGTGTATGGGGAAGCAAAGCAAAGGACAAACCCAGTTGCTCCTTAAGATGTGTTCAAACAAACAGCCGATTTGTTAAGAAACTTTTGGTTAGAGACGGATAACCATAGCAAAAAACTCCTCTACTTTGGCAAATACACAGGCATCAACTTGCTCAAAAGATAAAATAGGAAAGAGGGGGGAAAAGCAAGCTATCTGATAATTGAATTCATGAAGATCCAAAACATGCTTTTCACCATAAACATCTTTGGTTACGTGATGTATTTGTGTATCATATGTCAAACAAGCACAAAGCAGCTTCTAAAAATGCACAAATTAGCAAATTACCGGAAGGAAACAATGCATGAGAGTGCTCTGATTTTCGAAAGCAAATAGACGAATGCATAAGAGGTTTAGCAATGGACTGTGTGATTTCTGTACCTACAAATTATATTATCAATCAGAGAATTCCCACGGCAACACTCCACGCCCATTTTGGAGTCCTAGTAAATTTGTCAAATTATTCCACACACTTGCAAAACAATTTTCCCAAATTATCCTAAGTAAACATGTCATCCTAGGCTTATAACATGGAAAAGACTTCACCAATATAAGTGTTGTTTATGCGGAACTTCAATTTGCATGTTTGCTTCATGATGAAGCAATATAGGTTAAGTCCAAACAATCATACCTTAGGGGAGCGCTCCTTCTTTCTGGATGACTCAGACTTCTTATTCTGATTCTTCCCAAAGAAAGAGTTAAAACCAAAAGGCCCTCCTGGTCCAAATGCTGACATACTGATAGAGGCAGCTTTTGATGCTAAAGGGTTGAATTCTGGTACAGCCTCAGTCTCCAGTTTGTCAAGACACAGCTCAGAGTTCCTTGTGAGAGGGACAACCCCATCTTTCCCATGAAAAAGTTTGAAGGCCAATTCAAAGTTAGGACCATCCTCAAAAATTGGGCCTCTGGCTTCCCTAGGCTGAATACAGAAGTGGAAAAGAGATGATGCACTTACAAGACAAAAGAAGGAAAAAAGAAAATGGGATAACAGAATGCAGGGACTAGCAGAATACAGACTTTGAAAATAATAATTATTAAAAAAAAAAAAAGTGCCTGTAAATAAGCTCTTTCACGAAGCAACTAAGAACTGTTTAGATAATCATTCTTTTTTTTTTATTTAATTTTGGACTTACGGGAATCGAGAAACTCAGTGAAGCTAAAGAAAAGTTGGTTGGTTTATTGATATTCTTCAAGAATGGGCATCTGTGAAGATCTTGCTCACTCAAGGAACAATCTGGCATCTCCAGATCCAGTTTGCCCAGGAAATCCATCAGTTTCTCCCAGATTTATCTGTAAGAAAGAAGAAGTTTATGTAATTTAGTGCTTTGATAGGCGAAAATAATAACTTCAAATGGTTCGATAGCAATAATACAAGAGAGATTGACCAAAAAATATGGCATATTAACAAATTAGACGCGCTATCATTTAAAATTACAGTCTTAGATTTGCTATCATGAGCAACTCTAGGGCCAGGAAATTGGCTTTTGGCCGGTCCAACATACCACTGATGATATGCAATAAACATAAACAAAAACTAAAACTAAAAGGGTACAACATAAGTTTCATCAGGAAAATCTGACACAGCTGGCTAATACATGCGCGCTTATACGAGGAGAAACTGTATGACGCTTCTTTAGGCCATGCGAAGTTTCACAATGCAAACATCATTCTCTCTTTCTTTTGATTCTCTTTCTCTGATTTGTGCTTCTCTGTTTCTCTCTTCTTTTCGTTTCATTTTCCTTTCTGTATGTGCAAAGCCTGCTGTATGATTTGCACATAATACCCAAATGTTGCTATAATTATTCTAATCACTAGTATTGGAAAAGTTACTGTAGCAATAAATGACTTCATACTTATGGACAGAAAAACCAGAGCCTTGATCTCTTTAGACCAAGGGCAGCAGCGCTAAACTGTGCAATTGGAAGTACCTGAGTCCATTCTATTTACTATTTATATAAATCAATCGAAAAGGGATAAAACCATTTCACAATGTAGGTATCAAACCATATCACTTTATGAAGATGGGAATCACTGAGGCACCCAGTGAGCCAGAAAAGGTTTGAAAAAGGTTTTAACTTTCTCTTACTCAAGCATATAAACAGCTCATCATCAATCAAGCCAACTAATTCGTCAGAATTTTTTACCAATTACAATCACATAGCTTTGCATCAAGGAATTGGAACCTTGAAACTGAATTGGAAATTTTGCATTTAAATTTGAGCCAAATTTTAATTACTTCTAACTTTAAGGACCCAATCTTAAGTATCAAAACACAAGTCAGAAAATTGATAATTGAACATATTCAGGCCCAGGCACGCACACACACGCAGAGGTACCGACGAATACCTTGAGATTTAAAATTAAAAATGCATGCAAAAACTACGAACATTAATAGGTCCATTATATAAACAAAGAAACTAAATCACATCAACTAGGACACCAGAAGGATCAAAAATTAAAACGAGCAACAAACGGAATTTCCCACGCAAATCACAAATCAATCACTTCGATTCAAACTTCATCATCAAATTCAACGCCCATCCCAATGAAAATCGAAGTACACAAATCCCCAGCAAAGGGGGAACTAAAAAACAAATCACCACGAAAATTAAGCAACACAATTCGAGCTAGGAGAATTGACCAGAAGCAAAATGTGAAATAGCCTAACCGGAAGAGACGGCGGAGAACGACGGCGGAATTAGGCCAGTAGGTGAGACGTGTGGAGAGCACAAACACCACAACTGAGAATACCAAGGAATTTTCGTGGTGGAATTTTGTATATTTTATTCAGATTTTATTGGTAGTGGTTGTTACTTATTACGTACGCTGCACGGGGGCGGAGGGACCTGCTCATCCGGTCAAATGTGGTGGGTTACCTGTTTTTGCCGGTCAATTTGGGCTGTTGGGCTGTAATGTAAACTAATAAATAACAAGGTTGGATTTTTTTTTTTTTTTGAATGAATTACATTTGACTATCTTTAGAAATTAGGAAATTATCAATTATTATTTTCGTAGTTAAAATTACAAATTTACCCCCATAAATTTGTAAAATTATAAAATTATCCATTATGTTACGTTTTTGACGAAAAAGTGTTAAATGACCATTTTGACCTGACATATTCCATTAAGATAGTGGTTAGTAATTTTATAATCTTCAAGGGTGGTAAAACGTAATTATCCGACATGAATATCTCTTTTTCTGTAATTAATTTTCAGAAAAAATTAAAATTATTTTTAATTATTAAAGATAATTTGTTTAAAAAATTAAATTTTTTAAAAACAATTTTATGTAATTATTTTTAGTTTAATCTTTTAATATTAAAAACAATTAATTTTATTTTGTGTAATTATTTTTTTAGGAAAATAATTTTTTATATACTTTTCTTTATTTTTTTGGCAAATTTTTTATGTAATAAATTTTTAAAATGGATCTATGTCATTAATTTCCTCCAATTTTATGAAGCAATTGTAAAATAATTTCTAAAAATATAGATGATGTTCACGTGAGTGCTAAGGATGTTGGTGATTTTTAGTGTCTCTTATTCAGACATTTTCTCTTTTATTTATTCCTTGCTTAAGTGACAAGTTTTTTCTTGAGTAATGTTGACGTAAGTCATTTTTCAACTAAAATAAAAAAAAGGCAAAAATTGCTGAAAAGTTGACTTAAGAACCAAAATGATACAAATTTATTAGTTTAAAAACCCTAAATTCAGAAATAAAATACGAGGGATTAAAGTGAGAAAAAATAAAAATTTTAGGGACTATTAGTGAAAATTGCCCTAATTATTATTATATCAAAAATAATATAAAAGTATTTTTAAATGAATTATATTTAATAACAAAAACTAATTTTAATTTCTTTAAAATAAAATTACGTAAATAATTACAGAAAATTATTTTAAAAAATTATTTTAAAAAAAAGGGGTTAGTTTCATTTGACTACCTTCGAAAAATAGGAAATTACCAACTAACTACTCTCGTGGTTTAAAAATTACAAATTAACCCCCATAAGTTTGTGAAATTATAAAATCATCCATTCCGTTAGGGACAAAATGGAAAGTTTACTTGAAAAATTAATGATGTCATCTTTGTCTATCAAAAACGCTAACGAAATGGATGATTTTATAATTTCACAAACTTATGGGGGTTAATTTGTAATTTTCAAACCACGAGGGTAGTAGTTTATAATTTCCTAATCTTCAAAAGTAGCCAAATGTAATTAATCTTTTTTTTTAATAATAGTAATTATGGTTGGATACACGTTGAATCTTATTTATAACTAGCAATTGCAGCACACTCGATGCGTGTGATTAAATTTTTTCGTTTACAGATTTAAAAAATATTTATTTATTTTTAATAATAAAAATATATCTTAATTATTGAATATTAATATTTGATTTATGTTGCAGGTTAACATGATCGAAAAATAGATTCGAAAATACTAAAGTTGGAAAGAAGAAAAGTATAATTGAAAAAAAAAAGAATTAAATAAAAAAATAGATATTAAAAAAAGAACTAAAAGAAAAATATTTTGTTTTTATTTTTTATAACTACCTTGTCATTATTTTTTATAATATGGTTATTTTTGTACATTTAGCATAACAGATAAAAAAAAAAATACATTTGGCCCTCTTACTTTATATATAGTATAAATAATTTTCCAGATAATTTTTTACACAAAAGTAGATATCATTGAATTAAGATATTGTCACAACGTAATTAACACTCCTTCTCAGTTTCTATACATCTCATGACATGATTGGTGTGTAGGAATTAAATTAGATATGAATGCAATGACTTTATGAATAGAATAAAAATGGGAAAGAAATGGCATAATTGTTGATTTTCCTACGATTGGTATGTACAAAGAATAGAAAATAAATGATATCACAATTCCTTACTTGACTCCAATCTCATTATTGGTAATGAACAATAATTGACATACATGGAATGGAAATATTTTAAATGACCAAATTACTCTTTATATAGTAGAATTTTTAAATAAAATTATTAATACATAAATAATATATTTTTTAATTGATAAATATTTTTTAAATAAATAAATATTTTCAAACAAATATTACTTTTTAAATAAATAAATAGTTCTTAGATAAATAAATACTTTTTAAACAAATAATAGTTTAAGTAAATAATACTTTTTAAATAAATAGATAAATTTTAAATAAATAAATAAATAACATTTGAATATATAAATAATTATTTTTTAAATAAATAATAATTTAAATGAATATTTTTAAAAAAATAATATTTTTAAATAAAATAAATAATTTTTGGGTAATTAAAAATTTTGAATAAACAAATATTTTTTTATAAATCAATAAATATTTTTGATAAATAAATAAATATTTTTAAATAAATATGACCTATAAATATTCTAGGCTTGTTTAATTTTCTGAATGGTAATTTTGCAATTGATAAATTATAATCTATTCATAATCTATCGGAAATAACTAATACAATGGGGGTAAGAAGGATGGCTAATTCTATACTTTTAGAAATAGACATTCTTACACGAATAAGAATTTCAATCCGTAAATCATATCAATCAAGTGTTTTAGAATAAATTTGGGAATGTTTATTTCATTCCTTCCTTATTCCTGTATACCAATCATACCGTAAGTGGAGAACTCCTCTATTTTAATTTGTATTTCAACTCCTATTTTATTGTATAGATATTTGCCAAATGTATTATATAGATATTTGCCAAGTGTATGGTATTTTTAATTTTATGTTTTTATAGGATAAGATTTGATATGCTTAGTATGTATTTAAAAATGGAATAGAAAATGAAATACCATTTTAGAATAGAAGATGTCAGCTTGACTCTTGAGTAAAACATTGGTGAGAATCCAATGCCCCAAAAACCTCAGGTTCCCTCCGCAAGGTTCGTCCATGGAAGGTGAGTCAGGGCCTAAGATTAGGCTAAAAAGCATAATCGATCGATAACAGGTGAATTTTTTTTACTATCCCTTATTGGTCCTGAGGGATAGAGCAGACCAGGCTAGCCAAAAGATGGTTATCAATTTAAAAATATAAGGTGCCCTTGCTTTTTTAGGATGAGAAGGTTGGCCCAACTTAAATGAGATATGATGACTTATGATTTAACATTCTTGCCCGTACATTATCTTCATTTTGCTCTAGATTGTAATCTCTAAAATGAAAATGTAGCTTCATTAGCAAAAGCTCCTGTCATGATAAATTTTGCCATATAGACGTGGTGAATAAATAATGCAGCTCGGGAAGGATATTCGCCATTATGTAATTTTGAAAATACCAATTGACTTTTATGGAGCATCTATATAACTAATATAAAGTCTATTTTGGAATGTTTCAAATGTGAACTTCCATGAAATTAATTAAGATTTTTTATTTCAAAATAGTATTTTATTTCTTATTTTGTATCTTAAGTACACATTAATTGTTTCCTTATAGAAATGAAAAGTTATGAATATTACACATTTAACATGTCTAAGTACAATGAATAAAATATGAACTAAAATAGAAGATTCAAAGTGTCTTAAAATATCCTCCTCCTCCTCCTGCTTCTGCTGCTATTGTTATTATTATTATTATTGTTATTATTGTTGTTGTTGTTGTTTATTTAACTCTTATAACTTCAATCAAGAAGCTAACACCCACAACCCATTCTAAATAAAAAGTATTAACCACTTATATAATAAGATAATTTCATTGCTCATATAATTAGTAAATATATAATATGTATATTTATAATATTTTAATTATAAATATGCAAGCAATGAATGTATAACACTGGTAAATTTTAACAATAGTCAAACACGAGAAATATTTAAAATTTAAAATTCAATTGTCAATGAGGCTTTAGCCAGGTAATAATGAGGCGGCACTCCAAACTAAGAGGTTAGATATTCGAATTTGTTTTTTCAGTGAACAATATGCTTTATATTTGTTTATTAATTCTTATACTTAATATTAATTTTTGAGTTCTTGTGTTGAACATTGATTGTAATGTAGTCATTGATTAATTTAATGATATAATAAAGTTGCTGTCATGAATCGTCTCTCAAAATTTAAACATCACTAGTTTTGGCAAGTTTAATATGGTTAACAATCAGAGCTAATGTCAGACTGGAGTTGATGAACTCTTTGTCCAGAAGGCCCACAATGAGTCGACCCATTGGAGAACTGAACTATTTGGTCGAT
>JACFYI010003421.1:1367886-1383262 GCA_014898755.1 Handroanthus guayacan | reverse complement strand
AAAAAAAAAAAAAAAAAGTCATTTATAAAATAGTGAGTGATAACAGCTAGTTTGATTTAATTTGCCAAAAAACCCAGTGATATTGCACGCACTATGCATCACACTTATAAAAATTTAATAAATTACATAGAACAATAAAATAAAATATGGATAAAAAAGGTCCGTGAAACATCAATTTAAGAGAGAAGTAATGACGGATCATGAGCCCGTGAAAGATCACCTCAATAGCATAAAATTTTTGGAAGATCCCTTCCCTTTTTTTTTTTTTTTGCCCCTTTTCTTATATATATATATATATATATCACGCTATTTATTTATCTCAATTGGCAGTAAGTATAGTTTGAAAAACTGACTGAACCAAGATGTATCAAATGCCAAATTGAACATGCTCACGCGGTATACTTGTACTTATTTTTCATAAATTTCATAGTCAGTTCGATTCAATAAATTTGAACAATTTTGGGACCATATCGATTTCCATTTTTTTTTTGAATTATCTGTTATAGATGAATTAGGGAAAAGAAAAGAAAAGAAAAGAAATTACTAGAAATGTTCTTGTGTCCTTGTCTCTCTATCTATCTATCTAGTCCATTGCCTCGTGGAAGTTGTGCTTATGATTTTTTTTTCTTTTCTTTTTGTTCATAATTCCATTAAATGGTTAATTGTATTGAAGTACTAAAATTACTTCAATAATTATCGATTCAAACCGTTTAAATTGATTGGGTATTTAATAAAAAAAATTTCAGAACTTAGTTTCAATTTTCCCGATTGAAAAACCCTAATTATTTGAATATATTTTTTTAGAGAAAGGATATATTTAATTATATATTAATACCATTACATGAACACATTTTAAAAATTCTTTTCTTAAAAAATACATTTTAAAAATTAAATATATGAACTAAAACACAATTAAAATACTATAAATTCTCATTTTATAGATAAATGCTTAAACACTACATATAAGACTTGAACCTGATACTAATTATTTGAAAGTGCTCGTAGGATTCTGGCAGAGCTCAAGTTTCAAGTTGAGGAGTCATTATTGGCGGAGTGTCACGTCTCATTATATTCAACCCTTTGACTGAGTATGACAACTAACCTAAACTTAAACAATAATTAAGTAAAAATAAGAAATCTACCTATTAATTTTCATACTTTAACTAATATGTTCAAATCGAGGGTGTTTGGTTGAGATTATAAGATGCTAGAATCTTATCAGCTCTTTTAAAAAAAGTATAGAGCTCGTAATTTATTTTGTTAATATGTTTATGATATTTTAACAATCTTAATAGCATAATTGTCATTACTATCATTTTATAACTTCTAATATCATACTTTATTCAAACACTCCAACAATTCATTTTTAACATAAGATCTGAAATTTCATAAGTTCTACAAATATCTTATAAGCAGAAGAATTTTATAAAATGTTTCAGTAAGCTTTAAAAAACACCCTTTTGCCAATTTGGACTGGTTAATCATTAAACAGCTGTGTAATAAAAAAGATGACGACCCTAATGATCCGACTAATTTATAAGCTATAAAAAGATTAAAATAATTGTCGGTAGGAATAAACTGGGAAAAATTATAAGGGGAAGAGAGAGCGGCGTGCCGTGTGGAACAGCGCGTTGGGAGACAGTCGTCGCACTCTCACATGGAGATGCACATGCCTGCCGTTTCACGCTTTAAATTTCTGTTTTGGTTTTATCGGATGTAATAATCTATTTATTAATTTGTAGCTATATATATATATATATATTTATATTTAATTATAAAATAAGGATCCCGTGTTTGTAGCTAGCTGCCAATTGACATGTTATCTATTAGTCGCCTGTAAGAATCTGACCAAGTCATGTAATTTTTTTTCATTTCCTTTTTTTTGTAATTATGTTAGAGAAAAATACAAATTTATGGTACTCTACTATTCATAGTCGATGGATTTTTTCACTGATATCTTTCCTTCATTTTTTATTCATGGTCTTCTAGGAGTATTTGACCTCATTTGTGAAAGTAGTATGTGAATAACAATGGCCTAAGTCGAACGAAATTGTTTCCCAAGACAATATTTGCCGTCTATTACTACATTGGATTACAATAAATTTGCCTCTTAAGATAAAATAGGCATAAAATTGTAAAATTGTAATTTGATAGAAAATCAGCTTTGTGAGAGATACTATAGAGAGAAAAAGAATTGCTTGATTAATTTTGTATATGACTTGAAGCCAAGTTTGGTTTAATCATAGATGTTAGGTCCAATAATTGTATTTCTTTTGAAGAAAATTAACTCTTAATTGATATATCACCTCCATTCCAAAGAGTTTTGACTATTTAATTGAAGTGCCACCCCCATACCAAAAAGTTTAGAACTATAAAGTAGCAGATATATTCTTGTAGGGGAAAAAAATCCACAATTAACTGTGAATTATTCGTGCTTTCGTGCTAGCTCATTAATATGATTAATTAGCTCCTAGCTCAATTAATCAACTATCAGCTCAATAACTTGACTTGAATTTAGATAAATTCAATAATTAATGACTTTATAACTTGAAATATGATGAAGATTTCAATATAGCTTGACCCGGATAATAAACATATATAATTTCCAATTATCTTTCCATTTTCTTCACATTTATACTCGAGTTCGTATATAGTTTAGTTGGTTTTCATCTATAATCTTTTACAAGAATGTCATCGTTCGAATTCACTTGTAAGAATAGTTTGTGAATCGCTCATCTTTTTCTTCTTTCTCGTCGTGTAAGGCATTAAACATAATGTTCATTATCTCTTTCTTTCCTTCCTATTTGCACTAGCATTGTAGTTTAATTCAATTGATACACAAATTTTTACAAGACAACATTATTTGAACTTATTTGTTATAGTAATCCGGAAATCAATTATCTACACCTCTCTTCGTTGTGTGCATGAATACCTTGTCACTAGTTAATAAAACTATTGTTCAAAGTAATTGAAAAATCAACATAATATTCCATAATTTCTTGCAATTATTGACTTAAACAGTCAATCTTTCATCAATAAAAAAGACTTTCAAACTAATTTTTAATAAAACTATGACGAACTTGCCTTCGACTGTAAGTATAGCTAATCAAACATTTCATCTTAGAAAAAATTATACCAATAGTTCATCCCCTATATTTTTTAAATAATAACAATAATAAAAAAATGGACTTCTTATTTTTTTATAGTCATAAATAGCAATATCTTTTTATTTATTTGCATCGCTTTCATCCTGTGCATGTTAAAGAGACGCGTTTAGATTAGCATACAAATAATCACTGTCGCTTTCTCTCAATCCTTTTTTATATAGTTACGATTTTTAATATTGCAATAACTGACCCCCCACCAAACCACGTGATCCCTTTCAATTCTTCCTATTTTAACTTTACTATTTTACTACTTATTATCATTATTATTCCAATTTGGGATGGACCATATGAGAATGAAACAAAACTGCACTATTTATGTAGGGAAAATACTGCACTTTTTTGCCCCCAAAGTTATAGATGCTATGGTACTTTGTGGCCTAATTTCTCAATTTAATCTCATTGAGGGCTCCAATTCAATAATTTGTGTATGAAATTTGGGAATTGGAGCCAATAATTTTGTGTTATCATGTTGCTTGGTCACGTTGTAGGTCATATTTTTTTTATGCATTAGAACGTGATAATTTTGCAAACTGCATTTATATAAAAGAGAATATATTAATATTAATTATTACGCATAAACGAACTTATGAGAGAAAATTCTTGCAATAATCTGATTTGGATAGTATGGAGTTTTTGGAGATATTTTGAGGCTATGAAATACTTTTAGAGGATAAAATTGTTCAAAACAAATTTCAAATATTTATAAAAATATCAAGAAGTTGCAGAAAATACTCTAAAATTGTTTTACATATAAGTTTGTCTTTTCATTTAAACTTTAGAACTAAATTAAAAACGCAATTTACTCATAAAAAAAAAGTTAGAAACGCAATTTCCAACACCTAAAATAGTTTATTTAAATTAAAATATGAAAATAAATTACCGCGTAAAGCTCTTGCAAATACTGATCAACGGTCAAATCCCCACTTTTCTTCTACCTAATTATTAATTATTTATAGAGTTGTAAGCAGAAACAGTCATTAGAATTTTTTTTAATATTTTATTTTTGACAACAGTCATTACAAATATTTTCATTTGACTTAAATTTAGCCCAAAACTTAAAATCACTTTACTTTAAAATATTGCTACAATAACCTTTTTTTTTTTTTTTTCTTGGAAACACCTTAATCATTGGTCTATCCATTAATTATATTATGCTTTAAAATTGACAGCGTCAATCCTGTTAATTAATAGAAAATTCACACAATTAAAGTTATACATAGTGGATAATCTTGAGCAAAATAGTCAAGAGTTGTGAGTTCCGACACAAATGCCGAGGTGAACTTTTCAAGAGAAAAGTAATTATTAATTAGTAAAATTCTAAGCCTTTCTCTTTCATATTAATTAATCAAATGAATTAAATAGAGGGGCAATTATAAAGTTTTGAGCTGTATTATTAAAGTGTGACAGTGGCCAAGCAAGGAATAAAGTAGCAGCACCATCTTAGAGAAAAATATAATGTCGGTGATCTCGGATTTCATTTTCTACTTATTTGTCATAATTATCATATTTGTCTACAAATAAATAAATAAAAAGGAAAGGAAATGGGAAAAAGCCATTTGAGAAAAGGACATCGTGCTTGCATGTCATTTTGCATAACTATTAATTTGGATATTTTTTTGTTTTAGATACATGCAATAGATTTAACTATATCTCTATCTTGAGATAGTATATGATATAAAATTAATATTAAGTGATGATTTTTAATTATTATCATCTTTTATTGAGACCGTGTTATTAGGATAAAATTCCAGATTAATGCATGTTAATGAAACAATATATTGATATGACTTGATTTGATCAAGCCTTTTTAACTAGACGAATAATACCGTATAGAATTCATAATTTTATACTGATAATGAATTTGGACATACTAAACATATGCATATATCATAATTAAACCTTAAATCATATAAATTTTGAAAAAAAGGTCCATTAATGAACAATAGTAAAGTTTTGTGAAAACGGAGATAAACATTAATTTTACATTATGGTGTCTAAGTTGGGACAAACCATAAAATTTAGGAGTTCCTTGTAATTTACCAAAGTGGACCTAGTCTTTGGAAATTATTTTTTCCTTTTCCTTTTCTTTTTCTTTTTCTTTTTTTTAATATAAAAAAGATGAAATTATGTTAAAAAGCGTCAAATCAAAAGTGAAAAATAAGATAAAATATGTCTACCAATGAATTAACAAGATTTGAGAAGCAAGTTAAATTTGGGTCCATGCATGGTCGTGACATGTGATGTGCCATAACATGGAACATGAATTTCATTATCATGTGCATCGTGTTTTTCTTAAAACAGCCAATGAAATTATGAAAGTAAAAGTCTATTCTTTTTATAACATGTAATGGTCCTAACTTTGATTAAAGTATCATATGGATTAAAAGAATGATAATACTATTTATATCATATAGTTAGTGGGATAACATTATCACACTACTATTTGCATGTTCAATTTGATCATCTTCATTATCAAATTCTTCATTTCTATATCACGGTGGGGTTTGACATTTCAAATAACACATCCCCCCTCCCCCACCCCATATATGAGAGTGACGAAATCCTCCTCCTTTTTTTTCTCCTTTTTTTCTAATCAAGGTTACAAATACTATGAAAAAATGACACTATTTCTAAGTCAAAGATACTAGTTCGATCGATGGAGAATTCTGCATAATTATTAGGCCTCTTTTAATATGGTACACTTGATTGTATGTGAAGATCGGAATTCATCTCCAGAATAACTAAACAGAATACTTTGAACCCTGACATAAGATGAAATGTCAAAACTACTCATTCTAAATATAAAAATGATTCGAGAATAAGTCACATAAAAGGCATTTATAAGATCCTAAGACATTCTTAGTTCTCTCGATGTAGCAATGTCGCATCAACATGCATATACATACAAGAACAAATAAAATAAAAGAGAAATAGATAGATATTTCTTATGTTTCTCCTCTTTTTATCTTAATAAAAATAATATTTATAATATCTAAGTAAATAACATAATTATATTCCAGAAACAGGCCAAGATCTAACAACTGCCGTTGCACATATCATTGTCCAAGGACCACATTCCTCATTCCTGTTCCCTCCGGAATTGTATTCACGTTCCCAGCTACAACTCTATGTATTTGGGGCTTCTTTTTTTTCACCTTTTTTTCTATGTTGGTATTGATGCTTTAAAAGTATCACTTTCATGCAAAAATAATAATTTCTTTTACATGTTATTTGTCAGTTTATATTTTGATTAAAAATTATTTCTTTAATCTATTATGAATTCTGTTGTTTTTGTTAGAAAATTAAAAGAGAAGGCGGAATAATATTAATTTACTAATAATTTTAATTATTGTTAAATTAGTAATGACATGATATCTTATTTCCACAAATTAAGCTAATTGTTTAATTTTAATTTTTTTATATGATTATGTTAACTTATACAAGCAATATGCAACAATCATTTTTGGAAAAGTAATTTTTTATTATTTGATCCCTTAATTAATTGTTATTAAAGCAATAACTAATTATAACAAGTATTTGGATCTACCACTTTATCTATCCTGGCCAACTCTTTTTTTAATGCTTGAGATAATTACAGTAGTAATTAATATTATTCTCTCTTTCACGCACACACCTTAATTATTATTGTCACTAAGTTGAAGCAATGTATCACTTTTCTTTCTTTAGATATATCATAGACTTATAGTCATAATTATACCTCTTCATCCATTATTAATTGCGGCCTAAACAAGCATTTTTGCTTGTCCTACTACTCTTAGATCTCTTTAGAGTAATCTTTAATTCTAATATTTATTGTCATTATATATTATTCAATATGAAATTTTACAAATGAAAAAAAAAAGATTATTCGCTTTTGTAGTATCGATTTAAAGACTACTAAAATCAAAACATTGTATCTAAGTGAGAAGTCAATGTTAATAAAAATATTATTTTTGAATAAAATTTTAAATTAAGACATTCAAATAAAGGAAAATTAAAAAAAAAATCAAATTAATTAGAGCACAGAAAATATTATATTCTTTCTTTCTTTCTTTCTTTTTCTTCCTCCTTACCTCATAAAAGGTCAAACACACACAAATGTAGATATTGGATGCCAAAACCTTTGAAATTTGTGGAAAAGATATTTTTGATCCATATGAATTATGAATGAAACATGTAAATTTGAAATCATTACCATGTGACTTTTGCATGCGATTCGACATCTATCTAACTAATTATTTCTATGAAACATTAGTGCTTACATAACATTACATCATGCAACCTTTTGACGTACGGAATCAACCATTAATTAATTGACCTCAGGAAATAAGTATCGCACACCTTACAAACACAGCAAGGAATTAAAATATGAATGATAAAAAATTAAGTGACAATATTATCACAAATTTTAGTGACAAACAAGTAATTTCATCAAAAAAAGTGATTTCAATTAACAAATTGTGACAAAAATTATGTTAAATTATTAGTGACAACTGTTTGGTGATAATCTAGTGATACTGAAAATTTTATCGTCAAATTTTAGTGACAACTTTCAGTCAGTAGCTTGTTATTTTACGTATGTTACAAATTGTCTTAGTTAAAACATTAGTTTTTCTAATTATTAAGTTAGATTGTAAGAAAATAGAATTATTATCACGTAAAACATATATTATTAATGACAAAATGAAAGTTATTGTCATTTAATGTATATCATTAGTAATAATTTTTACATTATCATATAATTTTTTGCCAGCCATATTATATTTCTTTGTAGTGAAGACGTGGAATTCTATAAGCAATTTAGTGGTTCAAATTTTCAGGTTTTTTTCTGTTCTTTCTTTTTTTTGGAATTATCATTCTTAATTATTAAAAAAGTGTATGTCATACTCATGATGATATATATTTGTGTCAAAATAAAAGTCCAATTATATCGAGATATTATTCTATTATCACGCATTTGGTAAAGGACTTTGACCTAAAAAGACAATTCAAATGGTGAGTGGAGGTGTAATATGTCAACTCACATAATGTGAGATAACACCAAGTGTCATCATAAATCCCCGAGTTGAGACACATGATCATCCCGATCCCTCCCATATAAAATGTCAGCAATTTAGATTCATCCCGATATAGAAGCCTAATTGAATCAAGATATTGTCACGCCGATATGCATTCGTAAGATTTGTTTCACTAAAAATTCAAACTATAAAAATGGTGATCCAACATATTACTTGTTTCAAGTCCCTCGATGTTCCCTCCATATTATAAAAATGCAAGGTATAATCACGCATCGTAAACCTCCATAGAGCGAAAGTCTATACAAAATGTAAACTTCCACTGAGCAACATGTTTCCATCACCTTTTATTTTCTGAAATAATTTTGTAACAAATTAATATTTCTTTTGGCATTTATTTGTTTTGAAAAAATAAAATAAAAAAGTAGTTAATAATGAATGTAAAGAGAGGAGCAACCGACAGAGTACTATGAAGGGAATATAAAACGAAAGGGGTGTCTCGAGGAAGGCTCATTTATCGGTTAGTCAAAATCCATGTGAACATGAAATTAAGGTCATTGAACTGTTTTATTCATTGGGAGGCGAAAGATCCTTTTCTTTCTATTCCAGTACATACACCCATTTATTATTTCATCTGCTGCACCGCCAACGAGTTTGTACTAATACTATGATCCCCTCAAATTCATCAAAGTCCATATTTTTAATCTTTTCTTTTTTTTTTTTTTAAAATAATAATATATTAATGATCCAATATTTGTCCCAAGGATCCATTGGTAAATTGATGGATTTTTGACTCCGAAGCATGAAAAGTTTCACATTGTTTAACTTCGCTTTTTAATTCCACAATAAAGCAAGAGGTTAGAGCCAAGTGGATGGGCTGAGGGCTCATTTACGGTGAATTTACCCTTATGCCCTTGAGGGGTGTTATCGATACATCATATAATAATGGTTAAATATTTTTTTAAATATAGAAGTAATATTCTGTTTATAATCTTTACACCCTTGTGAGAGGTATTGTCTTTAAAAAGATGCCTTTACAAAGGAGAAGGTAGAAGTGGAATGAGTTACAAACTATCTAAAAATCCTTCATTTTTTTTTAAAATTTGGATAAGATTTGACGTCATGATCAGACGTGAAAAAGTATTGAAATGCATCTTGTTATTGTTCATTTGGGAGATAGTTTTACTAAATTTTTCTGACATAATATGCCATATAATTCCATCATTTGCAAATTTTAATTGAAAATGGAATTATGTTATCCATTTTCATCACTTACAAAGATATTTTTTAGGATTAAAAGTTTGTTGTGGGGTCTGCTAATAGACATATATAGAACACAGAGAAGAAAAACGAGGAAAATTATGGATATTTTGTTATTAGATATAAAGACCCAATAATTGGCTATGCTAGTTAGTACACATGCAAATAAAAATGGTTTGCATGTATTTACAGTATAATATAAATTAATGTGGAAATATTAAATGCTATAAAATACGTCACATTAGAATAATTCAATATCTCACCCTTAATATCAAAAGACTTTTGTTATTTAACATTTGTAATTTCTAGCTAATATAAAAAAAATTAATAGTAGTTGTCCATTTATTTTATATTTAAATAGAAAAATCTTCTTACCATTTTTTTGGCACGGGATAAGAAAAAGAAATTTAATTTAAACTACCAATTTTTGGTTATTAATTTGATGCAATTTTTGTTAATCGAAGTAATAGCACAAGTCATATACTTTTTCAAGTCGATAAGCGTAAAAAAAAAAAAATAATAATTCTTTTGAATTCATAAAAAAACTATAACCTAAAAATAAATAGAAGTTCTTTTTTCTTTCTTTCTTTTTTTTTTTTTAATGAATTTTCTTAGAAGTTTGTTCCTTATTAAATAATTTTTAACCTGAAATTACAAAAAGCGCGTGAGGTTAAGCCGTGCCCGATAAATTACCGGATAAACCATAGACGCTGATCGGTAAGTGGGCCAGCCCTCATACTTCTCAGCAAAATCTTACGGACGATTCGAACTCATTACGTGGCGGATTCTCACTGGACCAAATTACTCCGAGTAAAACAGTTATTTCTGGTCGAAAATGTGGAAATCTTTTCCATTTACCATCACAAATCTCTGCAGTAAAACAAAGGGAAAGAGGGAAAAAATGGGTTGACTGTTCATTCCTTTCCTCAAATTTTTACAAGATTTTATGGCGTGAAATTCACCCCAGATGAAAACCCATAAAGAGAAAGAGGATTAGAATAAGGGACAAAAATCTTGGAAGGAGAAAGGACAAGGAAGGTACCTGTAGATGACAGAAGAAAAAAATATTATTTGCAGCTGTAATTATAATTACGAAGAAAAAAAAAAGGAAAATACAAACAAGAAAGAAGGCACATGCATGTGTATATGTATATGGGGTGTTTGTGTGAAGTACAATCACATTTTCTCCTCATCCTCTTTCGCTAGGGTCCCTCTCTTTCATTCTCTGTGTTCCCAGAGTATATATTTAGAGGGATCTCTCCTTTGAGTGGCCTGAAATTTTTGGGCTTTTTGATTCTTGAAAGTACGGAGCCTAAAGTACATTGAGTTCTTCAGATTTGTTTGGTACTTGTTTTGTACCGGAAGTGTGTATATTTGAATACGTATACATTCTTTGCAGAAGGTACTTTTTCTGTCCCTGATTATGGAACTATCTCATGCATTTGTGTTTAGTCTTGTCGTATGTATCTGTGTTAGATCTTGATTCAGGTCTTGCTTTCACATTGACATTGCTCTCTGTTCTTGAAGTGCTTGTGAAAATGTCAATTTGGGAAACCTTTGTTATGGGATTTGTTCCTTGTGTTTTTGTGATTTTGGATGTTCTGGGCTGCATGTAAAAGTGATATCTTTACTTAGCCGATCTGGTTTGGACAAGATTGTGTGTTCTAGTCTTAAATCTTAGGTAATTCTGAAGCAAAAGATTCGGGCTTTCGGATTCAATTTGAAGCAAGGACTTGAATCTTTAGGCAATTTCCATATCTAGTTGGAATGAGAGTTGTTTCTGCACACAGATATACACATAATCATTTCTTTCTGAAGTAAAAGTCCTCGAATTCCTCGGAACTTTTTGTGCATTTCTAGGTTCATTGTGTTTTGGTCAGTTCTGTTTGATAATCTTCCGCTTGATGTAACATCTTTTGAGTTCCTTTTTCCGGAGATTTGGAACGAAAATTCTTTCATTGGCTGAGAGTGATCTTGAGTTATCAGAAGCTTTTCTTCATCTTTAAGGGTTGACTAAACTATTTTGTACTGATTTTCTTCTGCATTCATTTTATGCATATCGATCAATGTCTCTAGGGCAGTAGATGCTTTATCTTTCTTGACTTTTGGTTGTTTTTGCATGGTTACAGTTAGGTGTGATTGGGTTGAATTGGTTTCATTTTTCTCTCATCTTTTCGTGACTTAGTGGTGGAGGGGCCCCTCATTAAGACGGTTGAATTTCATGAAATATTGGGACCAATATAATGCGGAAATAGAAAGCATGGTAACATGGAAAGTGGAAATATAATGTGAAATTCATGAAATATTGGGCCCAATAATGTGGAAATAGAAAGCATGGGAGCATGGAAAGTGCACTGTCCCTACTGTTATCAGATCTTATAGTTTTTACAGGTCCTAAAGTCAGTTCATAATGGCTTGTCTTGAACACTAGATCGGGAAACTTTCGATCTCTCTCTTTGGTTGTGAACCGTCTTTCTAGTTTATATAACAGAGAGATTTCTAATCTACTACTATTAATGATTTATGTGTCTCATTAAGTAAATCTTTCCTTCACATTGGTAGTGCTACTTGCTTTTGTGCTTACTTTCTTGATCTTTTGTTATCAGTTCGATTCATGAATAATGAGAATCTAAAGAATTTATGATAGTTTAGGCTTATTGTTAAATCATCCAATCTAACTAATTTTTCCGTCTATGTTCTGTAATCAGTGATAGTTGATGAATCTTTCATTTGGACGAAAGGAAGTACGTGTCTTTCTCAGACAATTCATTTGTTGAATTGAGTAATATTTAACTGTCTTCCGCGTCTGTGTGCTGCTTGTAGAAAAATCTTGACACCATGAAGTATAAAGATGGAAAGCCAACTTCTCAACCGGATAAAAGTTCTAGGACAGTCCCCATGGCAATTATGTTTATTGTCCTATGTGGGTTTTCATTCTATCTCGGCGGAATCTTCTGTTCGGAAAAGGACAAATATGTAAAGGAGGAGGTCACTAGAGCTGTCAAAACTTCCAACGAAAAGGCATCAGGGTCTCTCCAAATTAAAGCTGTAACGTTTCCCGAATGTGATGCCGATTTGCAGGATTACACACCATGCACCGATCCAAAGGTGATTTCTATTATTAACTAATGTTGTCATCATTTAAGGTTGTCTTTTCCATAATTTCAAAGTAGTCATAAGAATGACGTTATGCTTTGGTTGCAGAGATGGAGGAAGTACAGTCTCCATCGGCTTTCATTTATGGAGCGCCATTGCCCTCCAGTGTTTGAAAAGAAGGAATGCTTAGTTCCCCCTCCCGATGGTTATAAGTTACCTATTAGATGGCCAAAGAGCAAAGATGAATGTTGGTACAGGTACTAGTTGCTTCTCGCTAGAAATTCTTATGTTAAAGCAGTTTACATCCTTAAGCCCTCAGAAATTTTAAACCTTGAGTATTTGGATCCGCATAGGAACGTTCCATACGATTGGATTAACAAACAAAAATCCAATCAGCACTGGCTCAAGAAAGAAGGGGAGAAGTTCCTTTTCCCTGGTGGTGGCACTATGTTCCCCAATGGTGTTAGCCAATATGTCGATTTGATGCAAGATTTAATTCCAGAAATGACAGATGGAACAATCCGTACTGCCATTGATACTGGATGCGGGGTGAGTTCAATTTGCAATCTTCATCTGTATTGCTTCGTAATGGATTTGTAAAATTATAATGTCCCACGAGACCATTTTGAAAAGATTGATTCCTGATGGATTCAACCTTTTTCTTTTAATCGTGTTTTTGTATAGGTTGCTAGCTGGGGAGGTGATTTATTAGATCGTGGGATTCTCACGGTCTCTCTTGCCCCTAGAGATAATCACCAGGCGCAAGTTCAATTTGCTCTAGAGCGTGGAATTCCTGCAATTCTTGGCATCATCTCCACACAAAGACTTCCTTTCCCCTCCAGCTCTTTCGACATGGCACACTGCTCAAGATGCCTTATTCCATGGACGGAATTTGGTAATTATACTCAAAAAATAGAGCGTCTATATCTCTTGTTTTATGATTTGGGGGTGTTTGCAATAACTTGAGGAAATGGCTTTTTTGCTAGCCGAACTTTAATTGTTTTGGAGTGTTGGAAGTAGTGTTGATGCTTTTGATTCTTTAAGTTAAGCGTAAAAAGCTAAAAGTTAAAAGCAACTTTCGCCCAACTTCCGCAATTTTTGGTGCTTTGAACTTTTATTTCGAACACGCTCAAGGTTTACTACAACTTTCTTTACAACTTTCTTTTCACCTCCAAAAAGCAATAACTCTTGCAAACACCCTCTTAATAGTTAGGAGGCTTGTCTCTGTTTCTAATTGCCGACTTTACTGTCATTTTCAGGTGGAATTTACCTCTTAGAGGTACATCGTATTCTTCGACCGGGGGGTTTCTGGGTGCTTTCCGGGCCCCCAGTAAACTACGAGAATCATTGGAGGGGATGGAACACAACAATCGAAGAGCAAAAATCAGATTACGAGAAGTTGCAAGAACTGCTAACCTCAATGTGTTTCAAATTGTACAACAAGAAAGATGACATTGCCGTTTGGCAGAAATTATCTGATAACAGCTGCTATAAGAAGCTGGAAGTCCCGGATAATTACCCTCCAAAATGTGATGATGGTACTGAACCTGATTCAGCATGGTACACTCCAATTCGGCCTTGTGTCGTTGCTCCTAACCCAAAGTACAAGAAAGTGGCGCTGAAATCACTGGCAAAATGGCCTGAACGACTGCATACTGCTCCCGAACGTGTTTTTGATGTTCGTGGTGGTAGTGATGGTGCTTTCAAGCACGATGATAGCAAATGGAAGACACGAGTAAAGCACTACAAGAAGCTTGTTCCTGCAATAGGAACCGATAAGATAAGAAACGTCATGGACATGAATACTCTATATGGAGGTTTTGCAGCCGCTTTAATCGATTATCCGTTGTGGGCCATGAACGTCATTTCATCCTACTCTCCAAACACTCTTTCCGTGGTGTATGACAGAGGCCTTATCGGGACCTATCACGACTGGTAATATAACTGACTTCAAGATCAATGAAACATTGTATCTTTTTGTTTAACTTGTCCGGTATGCTAATGATATACTTATTTCATAGGTGTGAGGCTTTCTCAACGTATCCTCGAACGTATGATCTTCTTCATCTAGATGGTCTTTTCACCGCCGAAAGTCACAGGTAAAGGCTCCATGACAATTGATGATGCCTAGTATTGTCCCTCATCGATGGATTTGAGGGACCTGAAACAGTTGATACACTGAGGTCCCTGTTTCATCCTTCTAGGACAAAACCCTCACTAGATGTGAGATGGCAGGACAATACCTCAACATCATCAACAAGATTTTCTTTAATAAAATTTTCCCTATATCTATTGTCTTCTGACTTGAGCTATATATACGCTTATGCAGGTGTGAAATGAAGTATGTCCTTCTAGAGATGGATCGTATTCTTCGTCCCAATGGGTATGCAATCATCCGGGAGTCGAGTTACTTCATTGACGCTGTAGCTACAATAGCTAAAGGTATGAAATGGGGTTGTCGTAAAGAAGACACAGAATATGGTGTCGAACAAGAAAAGATATTGATTTGCCAGAAGAAACTGTGGTATTCTTCTAAGCAAAGCTCAAGATGATACTGAGGAATTAAAGTACAAGTTTGGGAATAAGTTTTCACGTAGAGATCGGAGACATTACATTCATAGAAAAGAAGTATTTATACCACTCACAGGAATTATTTGTTCTATAAAAGCTTCCAAAAGAAGAAGAATCAGAAGATGCAATAACCAGGTTACTATTTACCAGTTTCTTTCTTTTTTTTAACATAATATATTCTTTGCAAAGATCTATGATGTCTCTTGTATTTCATTTTTTGTTCCCTTTTTCATCTTCTTGAAGCTGTGAAATTTGTAAGGGTTTATA
>JACFYI010003421.1:1346303-1365957 GCA_014898755.1 Handroanthus guayacan | reverse complement strand
AGAATGTCTTATTATTAAAATTGAATGATATTTTTGAGATTTTAATGAAATTAATAATTAATTATTTAATAATTTTTTATTAAAGATAATTAAGTAATTTAACATAAAAGGTAATTGTTCTAAAGAACCATTTGTACGCATGGCAAATTTTTAAGAGGTATATGATGTTAAGTAAAAATCATGCCTATTGGATTATAGCCAACCCCTTGTGCTCTCACGCAATTTAACTTTTTTTCCCCTTGGGAAAGTACAATTACATTTTAGCCATGGCTCCCCACACCCACCATAACCTTTTTTCATTCCATCTTCCATCTTTAACCTCCCAACACCACCTCCACATCTCTATATATAGCAAACCAGGACTACAACAAATGGAGACACACGCTCGCTCGCGCACACTCACACACATTGTACACAAGAATTCATCAAGCCTATAGAAATACCAAATTAAGCATGGATGACATACCAACTTCAGATCATGTGGTTTTGTTCATGGATGATCAAAACCACAGGAACAATCCCTCCCTCGAATCACAGCCCCAAAACAACCTAGTAACACAAACCAAGCCCCCTCAGCCCCTACGTCGCTTAAGTTTCTCGAAACCAAAAGCTCGACTTGTCGAGTTCTCTCTCCCACTCACCCAAAAGGCCATTTCTGAATCCGATGAAGAACTTGAACCCAAGAACCCAAACAACAAAATCTTCCCAAACGAAAGTGATGAAGAAACTGACGAAGAAAACGATGAATATGAGGAGTATGATGAAGAAGGATACAAAAAGGAAAAGCCCCGAAAGAAGGGTTTTAAAATCAATAAGAGAATTCTTATCGAGTGGATACTTTTCATCATGATATCCACCAGCTTAATATGTTCACTCACAATCACATCTCTCAAAAACCAACTGAAATATGGGCTCGAGCTATGGAGATGGTGCTTGATGATCCTCGTCATTTTTAGCGGTCGCCTTGTCTCTGAATGGATCATTCGTATCATCGTCTTCTTCATCGAGAGGAACTTCATGCTACGAGAAAAAGTTTTGTACTTTGCCTATGGACTCCGAAAGAGCATTCAAAACTGTGTTTGGCTCGGCCTTGTCCTCCTCTCATGGACATTCATATTCAATGCCAAAGTCCACAAGAACAACAAGTTGCTCGAGAAAGTGTTTCAAGCCCTAGTTGCGGTCCTCATAGGCGCCACCATTTGGCTCATTAAGATCGTGCTAGTCAAGATGTTGGCATCGTCGTTCCACGTGACAACCTACTTTGACCGCATGAAGGAGAGCGTTTTTCACCACTATGTGCTGGAAACGCTTTCTGGCCCGCCAATGGATGAGATGGCGTATGAGGAGGCCCACCCTCGGAACTTAGGAATCTCGAAATCACTCCCAACAAGGATGAGGGAATCGAAAGTTTTGTCTAAATCTAAAAGGTTAGGCACAAGAAAAATAGACATTGAAAAATTAAAGAAACTGTCCATGCAGAGTACGGCTTCTGCATGGACTATGAAGAGGTTGGTGAACCATGTGAGGTCTTTTGGACTAACGACGATTTCAAAGACTATAGACGAGTTTGGGCAGACCGAATCCGAGATTACTAGTGAATGGGAGGCTAGGAATTGTGCCAAGAGGATCTTCAAGAATGTAGCTAAACCGGCTGCCAAGTAAGTGTTTTAGTTTATGTTCTTCTTATTCTATAGTTGATTGGTTTAATACTTGTTTTTAGGGTTCATAATTTTATAATTGGTGAGTTAAAATACTCATTTTAGAGGGTGAATGGGTGATTGAGTTCATTTTGAAGTTAAGTGGGTAATCTAAGCGTAGTACATCCAATCCTGGTCCATTTAAGAATTTGATTTTAGATGAAATCATAGGTCTTGGTTGAATTAAAAAAAAAAAAAAACCATAATGCAATTATTACTATCTAATCAATTATAATATAATGCAAATCAATCTCTGAATTACAGTAAGTGCAGCACAAATATGCGTATGCCACTAGCAATAAAAGCCATTTTTTGATCCCAATAACCACAACAAATCCATCTCGTACGTCACATTTCTTCTCTGAATGTTACCTTAACGAGAACCACAATTTTATTAATTTCAGCACGCGCATACCTAATTTTTCACATTCTTTCTCGAAAATGACTATATAACAAATTCCACTTCGTGAAAAGTTAATTCTTTTTGTCTCCACGATTCTTTATTTCTCATCTAATTATTGTCCCAACATAGTAAAGTGCCTAAATTAAACCATGACAAGCAAAAAGAGTAAAAGACTTTTTCTTTCCATTTTGAATATAAATAGTATTCATTTATTATTTTATTTTATGAATACATATAAAAAATATTTGATCCATAACTAAATATTATGTATTTATAAAATAAATAAAAAAAGATAAAAGAAACCCCTCTGGTGCAGTCCACCATATATGGACATGATTCTGAGAGATCCTGAATATCATGAAAGTGTAGCACTACCTGATAGGGTTCATAAGGACCACAACAATTTTCCTAAAGTGTTTTGACTTATGATGATTGTCAGTTTCATGATTTTTATATATGTTTTTGTATGAATTTGTAGTGGAAATGTGTGTGTGTATAAGTATTTAAAAAAAAAAAAAACCCACTTAAATTGAGAAATTACAATTACATTTCATGCTATTAGATTAACTCTTGTCATTAGATTGGAATCTATTTGTATTGGTTCAATCAATATTTTAAATTTTCATGGGGCCTAAATTTAGGGTTAAATGCACATTTAAGTTCTCTATTGACTGAACTAACAATAGGGGATGTGATTATAATTTCTTAAGCTATAAGGGGTATTTTTTTGCTAGGTCAAACTTTAGACATTACAAGAAAACACCTCTTCACTAATGGAAAATTCGTGGTTGATATGATTCCATCATAAATAGGCAATATTTGTGATAGATTTGCGATAGGGTGTTGATAAAATTAAAAAATATATATATGCATAATGAGACTTGTAACGGACTTGCAATAAATTGTTATGATTTTTTATTTTAATTTGTAATGATAAAAATTAGTTCTGTGACTAACTTCAATTTCGTTATAGAATTAATCAGTGACATAACATACACTAACAAATTTGTGAGGGAATAAAATCCATCATAGAATCATATTTGTGATGGATTTTATTAAAAATTTGAGATGAATTTTTCTGTTAGTGAAGAAATATCTTCTTGTAGTAAGAGCGCGTTGAGGTAATCTAAGGTGGTTGTCATGATGTTCCTATCAACTCAACCCGTCATCCACTTGGGTGCATGCTCAAAAGGATCATGAATCGTTAAATCGCACATGATAATATCTGCGATTCCAATTCACTTTGATATCATCATATTCTCATCCAACTATTCAAAAATCCGGTGCATAGGGAAGTGGGTGCCATAAAATATTATTTAAGAGTTTCACCTTCACCAGACCCATCCACCCACCAGTGTTGGCCCAAATAAGCACATGACAAATATATGCAGCAACTAGTGTTAGTGGGGGGAGTGATCATGCCAACATCACATATGGTGCTACACTCATTTTTGCACAGTAAAATTTGGTCCCTCCACTAAAGTTTTGTGGTATGTCCATATTTGGTTCTTAGGACCAACTACAGATCTTTATATTTTTTTCTTTTTTAAAGGAAAAAAGATAATAATTGTATGTTTCTATATTTTCAGCTATAAAAGTAGTAAAGTGAAAGTTGAAAGTTAGTACAGTCACAACAGTTCCAAATACATCTGGAACATTAAGCTTGAGTTAAACATCTGGCTATGTTAATAAACTTCCACCTGCTCTGATATGTAACTTTAGCATTGCACTTAATTCATATAATCATATAATTAGTCAAAAATATTGGCCAAGTTTAGAAAGTGATTTTTGGATTTATACCGCAAGGCTATAATGACAGACTCTTCAAGCTAGATTAAAGCATAATGGTCGAGTTTAATCACAGTGTGTAACATTAAGCGATGACAAAGTTAGTTCAAACTTAACAAGATTAAGGAAACAAATATTCTTTTACGATGAAACAGACCAAATAACAGCAAAAAGAAATTTCGGGTTTCATTTTAGATTAGTCTATGTGTATAATCTCTCCATTTCTCTCCATCTTTTCAGCAACTTGCAATATTTTAGTACGTTTTTGCATTTGGTATAAGGTTTCAAATATTGATATTATGCAAAATTCAATAACTTACTGGATTTCCATACGTACGTTCTGAAGGCACATTGAGGAGGAAGATCTGATGAGATTCTTGAAGAGGGTTGAGATTCATACCATATTCCCACTTTTCGAAGGTGCCCTCGAGACTGGCAAGATCACAAAGTCTGCTTTCAGAAATTGGGTGGTAAGTGTTGATTTCAGCCTGCAGAATACATACATTACTCATACAATATATATATATATACTCACACACACCTCAACCTTGATCAGTTGCACTATGAAAAAACATATTAAGACAATGAAAAAGAATGCAAAAACCCTGTTTACCAGGATAGATTCATCGGTTTCTTGTCTAAACTTCAGGTACGTGCGTATTATGAACGCAAATCTCTAGCACATTCGTTAAACGACACAAAGACAGCCGTGCAGCAGCTTCACAAACTGGCCAGTGCCATTGTCAGTGTGATTATTGTTGTCGTCACTCTCATGGTGATGGAAGTAGCTTCAACAAAAGTAATAGCTTTCATCTTAACTCAGCTTCTGCTTGTTGGATTCACCTTCCAGAACATGTGCAAGACCATATTTGAGTCAATCGTCTTTGTTTTTGTGATGCATCCTTTTGATATAGGAGATCGCTGTGTGATCGATGGTGTCCAGGTAACAGTTTATCAGAATAATCTATCTTGATCACTTTTGATGGTTTACAATCAACTCACACGACTTTGATCGTGCAGCTGATTGTCGAAGAGATGAACATATTGACCACTGTGTTCCTAAGATACGACAATGAGAAAATATACTATCCTAACTCAGTGCTGATCACGAAGCCAATCAGTAACTTCTACAGAAGCCCGGAAATGTGTGATGCAGTCAACTTCACCATTGATGCCATGACTCCAATGGACACCATAATTGCACTCAAGAAAGCAATACAAACGTACGAATCCCAATTCCCAAACTATCCTTATCTGTTCTTCTGAACAAATCAATTGACATATGTAACTTTTTTCACACAGGTACATTGAGAGCAAGCCGAAGTACTGGAATCCTAAACATTCGGTGATAGTGAAAGAAATAGAGAACGTGGATAAATTGAAGATGGTTTTAGGCGTTCAACACACCATCAACCATCAAAATTATGGAGATAGGAACGTGCGAATAACAGAGCTGATCCTAGAGTTGAAGAAGATCTTCGAAAACCTCAACATCAAGTATCATCTTCTACCTCAAGAAATTCATCTCACACAAATCAATACGAGCAACTCAAGAGTGCCATTGGCTGCATGAAGTATATGCTCTTGTACACGATCTATCTGACTAGGATCTGTAGCTGTTTACCTTTGGAGCAAGTTTTTCATATTTATGCATCTTGGCACATTGGGTGAATATAACTTAAAGTAGTTTGCCTAAACTTTGTCAAGAAATCAACCACAGAGAGAGAGAGAGAGAGAGAGGGAAAAAAAAAATTAAAAAAGCTTGTTCATTTGATATGAATCAGGAAGGAAAATAGTAGAAAGATGATCGTTAAGTACTATAAGTCTCATGCACCATAAATCGAAAGCACATATCCAATCATGATTTTCATCCTTAGCAATCCTTACAGATGTTAGCATTATTTCATTTAATCCAAAGAATGAAAAATACAAAACATTATCCGGAGTTAAAAAAGTCAAGCAACTCCACAGAATCAAAGTTAAGAACAATAATTTTAATAGAATAATTCAAAGAGATGAGGCTGCTGCTGTTTGCAAACCAAGTTTATCACTGAATTTATGAACAAAACCACCAATTCTATTCACAGAAAAAGGAAACAAAAACCCTGCTAGAACATAAAAGAGGGCACCTGACCAGACAGTCTGAGTACCCAAGTGTTTTCGCCTACTAACTTCCTCCTCAAGTGCATAAAATCTTGGAGCACACATAGTTGCAAACGATGTGTCTATAACCGGATGAGCATTGCGAAACTGAACTTTAGTACATTTCTTTGTTTCAGGGCTAAAAGAGATGAGGCTGCAGCCAAAGAACTTTGAAAATAGAATGTCCCCATTTGGTAATACTGCCAATGGGGAAAGACTCCTAAGATGCACAAATGGAAACCAGCTCCTCAAGAGGATGTATTTGGACCATGACTCTGCAACTCCATATTCTTTCATGGTCCATATAATCATCTCATCAAAACGATTTATACAGTCGACCAGACAAAGATGATAGTTCAATACAGTCATTCTTGTTCCATATGAGAGTTGCAGCAAATCCGGGGGCTTTGAAATTCGACCACATTTTTCTTCTCCATAATCAAAAGTACATATCCAATCTACATTTTCATCCTCAGCAACCCAATGGTAAGCTCCATTAAAACAAATTCCATTGCTAAAATGAAACAGAAGGGTCAATGGATCTTTCAGTTTTCTCCATTTATCATCCTCTCTAAACGTCAAAATGTGAGCCTCTAGTACTCTACCATCACCATCAAAACCAATACTCAAGAGTTTAATCTTATTAGTGGGGGGAACAAAACCAAGCTTATATTCCACACAACCCACAAGTTTATTTACTCTGAAAAATTTTCTAAGTGCATAACACCCCCCTCCCAAAAGTGGGTTGCAGACATAAACCTGTTCAGTGGTGTGAGGATAGTTAAAATTACGCAGTAATAAGAACACCAAGCCATTGCATGAGCCAACAACTTTGACAATTGTACGTGGTTCTGAAGATCTGGGTACTTTCGGCTTAATGGGCCTCCGAATAAACTCTCCATTAGCATCAATATGAATTAAGAAAAAATAATCAGAACGATCATGATGCTGGGTAACTAAAACAGTTGGAAGAGGCGAAAACCTTGCGTAATAAGTGGAGAAATTTGGATCTGAGAGGAGATTGTACCATGCTCTACATACGCCCCCGCAACTCACGACATCCCTGCATTGGAGCCTGAAAAATATTCCACACATCAAATCTTTGGGAAGCTCCATAATACGTGATTAAGTCTCCTCTTGCTTCATAGGAAAAGATTTTTCTCTACACTTGAAAGTGGTGAAGTTCGTAATTTTCCTGTTCATTACGTGAGCTTATATACCTATAGCGTTTCAAGTCAATTGATTGTGGAAGTTTCAATGTAACCAAACCATGCTTGTTCCTTGAAATAAATAAATAAATAATAAGGGATCAATATGTTATCATAATCCTCAATTAGGGATGAAAATAAGCTAAACTGATCTACGACTTAACCTACATGAGGTCTAGCTGGGTCTAGTTTATTTAACAAATAAGTTAGGTTAAGGCTTTTGAAAAAATCTATTTGGTAGGAAAAACTAAAAATAAACTACTAGAGAAGCCCATAAGACTCACCAGGCTAGTCTGTATAATTTAAATATATTATAATTACATATATTATTACTTATAATGCTAAATTTTATTTCTATTTTTATTAATTTTATTCATGTTCTTAATGCATAACTATTTTATTTTTAATTTTATTCTTTTTTCTTAAGGTTGTATCTTTGTATGTCTTTGTATGTACATGGATTTAATTTAAATTACAATGATTGGAGACTATGATTTTTTCTCATTTTAGATAAAGGTATAGTAATTATCATTGTTTTTGCTTAAAATAAATTGTAGAGTTCTTCGGACCCTTAAAGCCTAGTAAAGACTTTAAGTTTTTAACCCCTTTTTTTGGTAATTGACTTTAAGTTTGTGAAGCCCTGAGCTTGAAAAAATCTAAAAAGTCTTGGTCAAGTCTGAGAAAAAAGCCTATATCAATAATAATAGGCTAAGTTTGGACTTATAATTTATATAATAGATCCGGCCTACTTAAGGTGAAACCATACATGATTTGGCCTATTTCCGCTTCTATCTTCAGTAAAAACCACGCATTTGATGGAAAGTTTGTAGAACTTCCACAGTTAGGGCAAAGACTCATAAACTAATCAGGCTTCCTTCTCGAAGGCATAATATTATGGCCCAAAATTTTAAAAAAGTTACATTTTTGGGAAATTTCCAGTAAATGATTTGCAGATAATTTTTTAATTTAACATGTCAAATACAAATCGTTTATGGAAATTTGTGGTTGGTGAAAAATCCTAGTTTAAATTTTTGAAAAATATTTTGAAAATATTGTCTTTAAATAGTCCAAAAATTACGGGCTCTTTTGCTTCATATGATAGGATTGGACATAATTGATTCACCTACAATAAATAATTTATTTTCTAGAATGCATATGAATGCGTTCAACAGTTTTAATTTCTTGTTCACTAGGTGCTAAGGCATTGCATTGGCTATGTTCCGAGTCTTGTTTAGATGAGTTTGGTTGTTCCTGAGTATACTTTAAACATTGTTTTTAAGGATTGCAATTAATGATATCCTAATTATTATACAATTTATTGTTAGATTCCTTTGAATTGTTTCTTTTCATAATTAATATGATGTCATAATTTTTTTCGTATCCTTCCGCAAATTATTTGAAAAACTTTAATTTTGGTATGCATAATTTTGCCTTTTTTCCTCATTACTTCTAAATGGCTGCAATCCCTTGATTATAATTCCGACGCTTGACATGTGATTTACTATCGAAGATTGATCGTGATAAATATCAAGTCACTTGTTAATCATGAATTTCAAATATCTTAACATAAAATCTAATTAGACTTCTACTCGTCGCCTCTACTTCTATAAGAGAAATCACAAACGACTCTACTGTTATTTTTTTTAGGAGTTCAATCAAGCTTATACAATCCTTTCAAGCAATCCCCCCCTCCCCTCACCCCCCAAGCAATTGTTATTATAAGGAAATATTTAACAAACTATTATTGAATGTCACTATAAGAAAATATTTATTATACGTATCAAGTATCACATAATGGAATACAAGATGAAGTATCTATTGAAATAAAGAGATGAGTTTTATAGTTTTCATTTGTCCAGCTTAAAAGAAGGGAGCGCATCATGCGAGTTCCCGATTTTACCTGACTTAGTATATTCCTATACAAATAATTCACGATACTTGACTATTTAATCTAAAACCAGTTGAGAAAAATAAGTGATTTTCAATGTGTAATTGAAAAAATAATAAGCTAAATACGTCGTCAAAATAATAACACGTGACCATACCCATTCAAAATTCAAGGAAGGAATATTTCATTTTATTTATTTATTTTATTTTATTTTTTTGACCAAATCCAGAATCAACATGCAAGGCTTGAATTATATACAACTAAAATGCGATTTCTAAGAATAACAAAATTTTAATGTAGAGATGCTACATGTCAAAAGATCCCCAAATTTTGGGCCCACTTGATATTGACTATAAATTTAGGCCCAATTCCAAAATCTGTGGTCTAATGGACTAAAATTGCAAAGATATGGATTTAATGTACGAAAATTTTGAATTGAATGGACCAATAGTGCTAACCCCGAAAAAGAACGTACCAAATCTGAAATATGTAATAGTTAATGGACAAAATTTGCAATTTTTCTTTGATTTAGTTTGATTTGATTTGAGAACAAAGTAAAATACGTGCTAAACACTTTGTAGCACAGATCGAGTACTTGTTAATTAATTAGAAATGGTGGCGTTTTTAAATTTAACCCGACGAATGAAAAAGAACAAAACATTCCCATAGAGTTAAACAAGTGAAACAACCACATGTATCAAAGTTAACAGAAAGAATAATAACATTAATTGAATAATCAAAGTCTGAAATACAGAAAAACCAATCCATATAGGTTGGTAATCATCTTATTTTGCTACTATGTATTGCAATAGATCGTGGAGAAAAAAAGGGGGAAAAAAGAAGAAGAAGAAAATCGTAGCTAGAGCAAATGAAGAGGATATATTTGACCAGAATCAGAAATTGAGATGGCTGCAGATGTTTCAAAACCAAGTTTGTTCGAGTAATTTGTGAACAAAATCACCAAAAATGTTCATGGAAAATGGCCACAAAATCCCTGATAGAACACAGAAAGCGGAAGCTGTTCCGAGTACTCTAGCATTTTTGTCTTCTAACATCCTCCTCAAGTGCGTAAAATCTTGGAGCATATGTACCTACATATGACGCGTGTATTCTCGGATGGGCATCAAGAAACCGTACAGTAGTGCATTGCTTCGTTTTAGGGCTATATGAGACAAGATTGTAGGTGTCATCCCTATCTGAAAAGAGAATGTTTCCATTTGGTAATACCGCGCATGGGAATAGACTCCAAAGAGAATCAATATATTGGAAATGGCTACTTAACAGGATGTTTTTGGACCATGACTCTGCAACTCCATACTCTTTCATAGTCCATATAGGAATCTCACCAATACCAAACTTATGCTCTATCAGACAAAGATGATTGTTCAACACAGTCATTCTCATATTCTTATATGAGAGTTGCAAGAAGCCAGGGGGCTTCGACATTCGACCACATTTTTCTCCTCCAAAATCAAAAGTACATATCCAACCAGCTACATTTTTACCCACCCAATGGTAAACTCCATTGAAACAAGTTCCTCTTGAAAATTGAAGCAAAGGCATCAAGGGATCATTCAGTTTTCTCCATTTATTATCCTCCCTAAACGTCAAAGTATGAGCCTCTTGTACTCTACCATCACCGTCAAAACCAATACTCAAGAGTTTGATCTTGTTAGTGGAGGGAACAAAACCAAGCTTATATTCCTCACGGCGTACAAGTTTATTTACTCTTTTAAATTTTCTAAGGGCAACATAGGTTCCCAAAAGTGGGTTGCAGAAATAAACCTTGTAAGTCCGATGACCATGCTTACGCAGACAAAAGAACAACAAGCCATTGCATGACCCAAAAACACTCACCCTTGGATTTCCTTTTAAAGATCTCATTAGTTTTGGCTTAATGGGCCTCCGAATAAACTCTCCATTAGCAGTAACATGAATTAAGAACAAATAATCAGAATAACCTTCTTGCTGGGAAACTATGAAGGTAGAAAGGGTCGAATACCTCGTGTAATTAGTTGAAAATTTCGGATCTGATATGAGATTGTACAATGCTTTACAAACGCTCATACAACTCGCAATATCTCTGCATTCAAGCGGGAAAAAAGTAATTTTAGTTCCTTATCTTTGGCCCATACGCCTTTTGGTCTTTTTCAAATAGAGATTTTAAGTTTAGTCCAGGCTCTCACAAATTGTTAGCAATTTCAGTCCTTCGGGCCTTAATCTAGGGTTTTTGGCACACATGGACTTCAATTCACACGAAATTGGTCTTTAAATTGGGGGATTTTGGCCACGCTGCCAGAAATGGGACATGTCAGCAAAAGAAGTGAATTAAAATTGAAATAAAATAAAACCCCTGAAACATCACCTTGACAAAATCGTCTTTCTCTCCATTCTCTCCCTCAGCCACAAAAGCCCCATTAATTCCTCCATAACCAAGCTTCAAGCTCTGAGTTTGAAGCATCTTGACAAAACTGAAAAAATTCGTTCCTAAACGTTGGGAATCGAATCTCTATGAAATCAGTCCTTCTAATTTCATCTTAAAAATGTTGTCTTCAAGTTCTTCTTCTTTCATGGCTGTTGAATGTTGTTGCAGCATAAGATGTTTGACTCGAACATCTTGGACAACCCAAAATCCTGACAGAAGATTTCTTTCATGTGCTCGCTACAATGTAAGTGATAAGGTGCTCATGGGCTTGGGATTTTTATTTTTTGTATTTTTTATTTTGTAATTGGAAGGAATGATTTTTGTTGGATTTTGCTGAAAATTTCCAGAAAAATAGATGTGGATTCTTTGAATAGGTGGATCCATCTATGTGCCTAAGGTCCAAGGATATCATACCAGGGCTACTCCACAAAATCAACGAATTGGAAGAAGAAAATCGAAGACTGAAGAAATTGAGAATGTGGATCAAATTCTCTATCTTGATAATTTGTTTGCTGCTTGTGGTGTTGTTTCTGTTGTGTTCATGAATTGGCGACTAGTGCCGATAGCCATTAGTAAATGGGTTGCTACCCTTATTTTTGTTAACTGTAATGGCTTTGTGTTAAATGTTATGGCTTCCCCTACCAAAATCCCCTAATTTAAAGACCAATTTCATGTGAATTGAATTCCACGTGTGCCAAAAACTCTAGATTAAGACCCGAAGGACTGAATTTGCTAACAATTTGTGAGGGCTTGGAATAAAATTAAAATCTCAATTTGAAACGGACCAAAAGGCGTATAGGCCAAAGATAAGGGACTAAAATTACTTTTTTCCCCAATTCAAGCCGTACGAATATTCCAAACATCAAATCTGCATTAAGCTCCATAATACGTGATTCAGTATTTTCCTGCTTCATAATGAAATATTTATAAGGTAGGTTGAGATCAAGAAGAAAAGGGTTCTATATATGTCACATGGAATTTTGCTTCTCTGATGATACTACAACGGCCTTTTATGGAGCCCGCTGAGAAACAGATCCTATTCTGTAGTGGGAAGTTTGTAATTTTTTAGGTTTATGTGAGCTTGTATACTTATTATGTTTCATTTATTATTAATTATGAAATTGTTAATGCGATAATGCTTGCTCTTACAGGGTATTTTGTGGTCCAAAATTTTAAATATTATTTTTTACAAAATTTTAATTACTGTTTATAGTTGATTTAAAGATAACCAAATACAACCATTTGGTTACCATCCTCCAGATGAAGTAACATTATCTCCTCCTTTTCATTGGGAGCTAAAGGTTCAAATCCCACCAAGTGCATATGAGTCTTAATTTGTCTACTATATGTTAGTATTTGTCTACCACATGATAGTTTATAAAATTTATTTTGTGTTTAGTTTTTGTATTTGTCACATGATAGTTTATAGAATTTATTTTGTGTTTAGTGTCTGTATTTGATCTTTGAAATATATTCATGTAATGATATTGATATTATGATTAAATATAATTGTCTCTCTCAAAAGTGGGAAAAGAAAGAAAGAAAGAAAGGTACAAGTCATTTGTGAAAAATTTTGGTACATGATTTTAAAAAAAAAAGTTACAATAAATTGCCATTAAACAATCCAAAATAATTTCATTGTTTTATTAATCATTAGCAGGTAAATTTTCAAATTATTTCTAATGTTTCATTCTTGGGAAAATAGTTTTTAGATATGACATTTGCATCCCCGAATTGATGCATAATTACAATACACCCCCTTACCGATGGGGCATACTTGTAATGTTTATGATTTTTAGGAAATGTAATGATAATTATCTAAATCTCATGAGATATTTTGATAATTATACTGAATTTCAAGAGGTGTTGAGGTAATCATCCCTTAATTTTAAAAACAAAACCAACTTAACAAAAGGTTGAGAAATATCTGAACAAACGTTTGAAGCATTCAAATGGAAATGGCCTCAGAGGCTGAAAAGTTCCCAGCAGAAGCTGTCACTCCATCCGTCTCATCAATTTAAGTCTAGTTTGATTTCTTGCAGGAACAAAGAGAAGCAACTTTATGCTACTTCCTTTCAAAATTGCTCTTATTTTTTACCCTCCAATATGTTATCAAGAATAAAAGTTATAACAAAAGGAACAATAACATTAACAGAGCAATCAAAAGACAAACTCAAAAAAGCAATCCGGAAAGGTTATAAATCATCGTATCGCACTAACATGTATTCGCTGCTGGAACAAATAGAAGGGGAAATATAGTAACCAGAAATTGTGAGCACTGTAATTCTTAACTTGTAACCTCCTTCGACTGAAGAAACTATTCGATAATACGAGTTTGTAGGTGATGTTCTTACTAGGAGATCGGCATCAGTCCTCAAACAGGGCACATTGCTCTGTTTCAGAATTCAAAGAGATGAGGCCATGGCTTTCACAGAACCACCAATTCCATTCACAGAAAAAGGCAACAAAATCCCTACTAGAACACAAGAAAGGGCCCGTGACCAAACATTCTGAGTACGTCAATTTTTTTGTCCAGTAACATTCTTCTAAACTGCATAAAATCTTGGAGTATACGTGGTTGCGTGCAATGCATACATAGCCGCATGAGCATCATGAAACTGAACTATAGTAAATTGCTTGGTTTTAGGGCTAAAAGAGAGAAGGGGGCCGCCATGTTCTAAAAAAAGAATGTCTCCATTTGGTAATGTTGTGAACGGCAAAAGGCGATGAAAACGCATACGTGGAAACCAGCTTCTTAACAAGATGTCTTTGGACCATGACTCTACAACTCCATACTCTTTCATGGTCCATATAGTCATTTCAGGGTAATGAGTCCCATAATCGATCAGACAAAGATGATTGTTCAATACAGTCATGCTCATATTATACGAGAGTTGCAGCAAGCCAGGGGGCTTCGAAATCCGACCAAATTTTTCTTCACCAAAATCAAAAGTGGATATCCAACCTACATTTTCATCCTTAGCAACCTCATGGTAAGCTCCATTGAAACAAGTTCCGGTTGTTAATGGAAACAAAAAGGTCAAGGGATCCTTCAGTTCTCTCCATTTATCATCCTCTCTAAACGTCATAATATGAGCCTCTAGTACTCTACCATCTTTCTCAAAACCAATTCTCAGGAGTTTGATCTTGTTACTGGAGGTGGAGGGAACAAAACCAAGCTTATATTCCTCATAGCGCACACGTTTATTTACTCTTTTAAATTCAGTAAGTGCAACACATCCTCCCAAGAGTGGGTTGCCAAAGTAAACCTGTTCAGTTAAAGTTCGAAGAGAATAGCTAAAGGTAATCCGCAATAAAAACACCAAGCCATTGCAAGACCCGATAACCGTCACGATTGAATGTCGGTTTAAAGATCTTCGTGATTTTGGCTTGATGCGCCTCCTAATAAACTCTCCATTAGCAGCAACATGAATTAAGAACAAATAGTCGCCATAACCACGACGATGTTGGCTAACTAAGAGGGTCAAAGGGGGCGAATACCTTGCGTAATTAGTTGAGAAATTTGGATCTGAGGGGAAATTGTACCATGCTCTACAAACGCCCTTACAGCACAAAACATCCTTACATTCGAGCCTGAAAAATATATCAAACATCAAATCTGTGGGAAGCTCCATAATACTTGATTCAGTTTTTTCTTGCCTCAGCCTCATAATGAAAGATCGAATTCGCAGTGCGATACTCATAAATGTGGAATTCTTCTTGTCTTATGAATATGACACTGCAATGGGTTTTTTGAGGGCCTGCTGTACCAAGGTCTCTATTTCAAAGTGGCAAAATTTGAAATTTTTAGGTTTACGGGAGCTAATCAACTTATCGCGTTTCAGCATGTTTTATTTATTTATTTATTCATTTTTACTAATTTGAAAAGGGGATAATTACCTCTACACCCCCTGAGGTTTGGCATAATTATCATTACACCCCCTGAGATTTGGGAAATTACCATTACCCTTTACTGTACAGTTCAACTAATGCATAGTTACAATTACAGCCCCTGAACATATGCGTGTATTACAACTACACTCCCTTAACCTATACATATATTACAATTACACCCCCTCTTATCTAGGGGGTCTACTTGTAATGTTCAAGATTTTCAGGAGGTGTAATAGTAACTATCCAAACCTCAGGGGGTATAATGGTAATTATATCAAATCTCAGGGGGTATAATGATAATTATATCAAACCTCAGGGGTATTGAGATAATTACCCTTTTGAAAACTTGTATTAATATACATTAATATAAAAGTTAAACCCGTGACACTTATTCTATATGAAAAGGCCAGAGATGGTGGTGGGAATTTTATGAGACGTTCACCTTAAAGACAAAAGGTTACTTTTTTTTTTTTTTTCAAAGAAGTAATTACATTTGATTATACATCAATATCATTATAAGAATACCTATTAAAGATCAAATATATGATTAAATACAATCTAAATAATCTAAACATATAATTACAATCTAAAAAATCTAAATATCATTCGGCAAACAAAGACTACCATACGGTGATAAATACTTACACGCTGTTAGTGCGATTTGAACCCTGTATCTCCACTATGAAAATGTAAAAGCGGTACCACTGTATCTAAAGGACAGTGGCAAAAGATTACTTATGATTAACCAAAGCAGAAGCTATTACTTGTTGAGTCTCCTAAGGAGGTTTAAGGTTGATCCATTTAACTAACAAGAGCATATGGTTTAAAAAGGAAAATGAGATTGAAGTTTATCCTACTACACTATCTATTACATTAATTTTACGGATAATTGCCACTACACTCCCATAAGGTTTATCATAATTATCAAAATATTCCTTGATAGTTTAATTATTACTATTGTACCTCTTACTATATAGTCCAGCTAATGCAAAGTTTCAACAATTATACCGTTTGAGTGTATGCATAATTGTGGCAGAATCCTAATAGATTTATAAGAAGATGATAAATCTTTATAGCAATGTTTCAGCTTGTGATAAGAATCACATTAAAAAATTTAGTTATGTGACGGGTTCAATTTTGTCTAATAATTAACTAATTAGTGACTAAGAAATATACTGATGAATTTGTAACAGAATAAAATGAATCACAAAATCATACGGTTTTCATTAAATCTGTTATGAATGTTTTTTCATTGCTAAAGAGAATAATTTACGCAAGGTTAGCTTTGGGAAATGGAACAATGTCATATTCAAGCAGATAGCTCACGACGAAAGAAATGTATGCCATCAAATTAAAGAGCTTATATGAATATAACGAGGGATCTCATCAGCAATTGCAATATTTTAATAAAATCCCAGCATTTCTTTCCATCGTCTCATCAGCAATTGCAATATTTTAATACACATTAGCTGACATAAAGTTTCAGATACTGAATTCTGCTAAATGTAAAGATAGGAACAATAGCTAACTAACTGGCTTCTGACACATACTTTTTGAAGGTACATTTGGGAAAAAGATCTGACGAGATTCTTGAAAAGAGTTGAGATTCATACTATATTCCCATTCTTTGAAGGTGCCCTCAAGAAGATGAAAAATCTGCCTTTCTGAAATTGGGTGGAAAGTGTGTTTATTTCAGCTTCCAGAATACATACATTAATCGCACAAATTAAAACGTGTAACTCAATCTTGATCGGTTGTTGAAAATGGATCTTATACCCAACTCAATCCCAAAAGTTAGGTTGTAAAGTGAAATTTGTCCAAGATCAAATAAAGAGAAACAACTTTGTGCCACTTTCTTTCAAAATTGCTCTTATTTTTTCCCCTCCGAGATGTTATCAAGAGTAAAAGTTATAACAAAGAGAACAGTAACATTAACAGAACAATCAAAGTACTAATACGAAAAAGAAATCCATAAAGTTGTAAATCACCCTATTGCACTAAAATGTATTCCCTGCTAGAACAAGTAGAATAGGAAAAACCAGAAACTGTGAGTACTATAATGCTTAACTTATAACCTCCTTGGACAGAAGAAATTCTTGGATAAAACAACGTTGCTGTAGGTGATATGGTTACCAGGAAATCAGCATCATAGACCTTGACAGAGTACTTTGCTCTGCTTAAGAATTCGAAGAGATGAGGCTACCTCTGTTCACAAAACCACAAATTCTATTCACAGAAAAAGGCAACAAAATCCCCACTAGAACGCGAGAGAGGATACCTAACCAGACATTGTGAGTAGAGCGATGTTTTCGTCCACTAACATCCTCCTCAAGTGCATAAAATCTTCGAGTATACGTAGTTCCAAGCGATGCATATATAACCAGATGAGTATCACGAAACGGAATTATAGTACGTTGCTTTGTTTTAGGGCTAAAAGAGGCGAGATCACCGCCAAGTTTCGAAAAAAGAATGTCTCCATTTGGAAATGTTGCCAACAGTAAAAGACGTTGAAGATCCATACGTGGAAACCAGCTCCCTAAGAGGATGTCTTTGGACCATGACTCTGCAACTCCATACTCTTTCATAGTCCATGTAGTCATTTCAGGATAATGAGTCATAAAATCGATCAAACAAAGATGATTGTTCAATACAGTTATTCTCGTATGATATGAGAGTTGCAGCAAGCCAGGAGGCTTTGAAATCCGACCACATTTTTCTTCCCCAAAATCAAAAGTAGATATCCAGTCTACATTTTCATCCTTAGCAACCCCGTGGTAAGCTCCATTGAAACAAATTCCGTTTATAAAAGGAAACAAAGAGGTCAAGGGATCCTTCACTTTTCTCCATTTATCATCCTCTCTAAATGTCACAATGTGAGCCTCTTCCACTCTTGCATCATCATCAAAACCAATTCTCAAGAGTTTGATCTTGTTAGTGGAGGGAACAAAACCAAGCTTATATTCCATAAATCCCACCCCTTTATTCACTCTTTCAAGTTCAGTAAGTGCAACACATCCTCCCAAAAGTGGGTTGCCAAAATAAACCTGTTCAGTTACAGTTCGACGAGGAAAGTTAACGCTAAGCCGCCATAAAAACACCAAGCCATTGCATTTGCATGACCCAATAAATTTCACGATTGAATTTCGTTTCGAAGATCTTTGTGCTATTGGCTTGATTGGCCTCCGAATAAACTCTCCATTACCAGCAACTTGAATTAAGAACAAATATTCAGAATAACCACGACGACGACGACCACGTGGGGCAGCTAAGAGGGTCAAAAAGGGCGAATACCTTGCGTAATTAGTTGAGAAATTTGGATCTGAGAGGAATTTGTGCCATGCTCTGCAAACGCACTTACAGCACAAAATATCCTTACAATCAAGCCTGAAAAATATATCAAACATCAAATCTGTGGGAAGCTCCATAAACCGTGATTCGGTCTTTCCTTGCCTCATCCTCATAACGAAAGATCGATGTTATTCATAAACGTGGAATTCTTCTTCTCCGATGAATGTGATACTAAAACGGGTTTTTTGAGAGCCTGCTGTACCTAGGACTCTTTTTCGAAGTGGCAAATTTTGGAATTTTTAGGTTTAGGTGAGCTGAATACATATGGAGTTTCATGCATGTTTTTTCTTTCTTTCTTTTTCTTTTCTTTTCTTTTTTTCCCCCTTTTTCTAGTTTGAAAAGAAGCTATTAGGCTGTCTATTTTTGTTAATGGAATAAATATGTGATAGATAAAATATGTAATTAAACGTGGGATATGATTATTTTATAATAATATTATTATTATTTTTACTTTGTAAGATTATTTGAGAGATACACAATGTTTACCTTAATTGCTAAAATTATAATGATAAAAGTAATTTTCAATGTTTACCTTCTGCATATGCTTAAAAACTCTCTTCCTGATTTCATACAAAAGCAAGTAAAATGGATTAATTTAGCACCATTACTTGTCATCTTTGCAAATTATAAAGCTCATTTTTTGTGCTAAAATTGAATCCAGTTAATTAAAATTATTAAAACAGAAAATTTTATTAATTATAATGTTAATTTGATAATTATACCAAAAGCATATTAATTACAAAATCAAAATTCTGTTAATTCCATAATTATCAAAAAGAAGGAAAATTTTATTATTATGTAAAACACCAGTATTTATTATACTGTGAATAATAATTTATAATTACACAAAACAAGTAATTT
>JACFYI010003421.1:1315622-1341171 GCA_014898755.1 Handroanthus guayacan | reverse complement strand
TTTTTAATATTGAAAAGTTTTAGGTTAGGCTCTCTTTTAATCCCATCTTGCTGATGAGGTTTTTGTCCATGTGATAAGTTGGAAATTTCATGATCTTGGAGTCATGATTTCGAAGTGTGTGAGACTGTTTTTCTATGGTATGGTTCACACACTGTTTATAAATTTTCTATAGTATAGTAGATTATTGAGAATTTTTCTTATTATTATTATGATATTTTATTGTGATTAATATATTAATGTATTATTTGAATGCTATAAATAATTGTTTATTTCCTGTATAAAAAAAGAACATACGATTATAGAATTTTCACACACTCATTAATATATAATATTCATTGAAAAAAAAACTATGACAAAAAGGAAAAGATCTAAAAGTAATTAATTAAACTTAATTTGTGTGACAAAATTACGAAAAATTAATTGAATGCTTCTGAAGTTTGTCTTGATGCATACCGATTTTGTATTGGTTGTTCTTCTTGTCGTTCTTTGTTAACACAAATTAAAAAGAAAAAAAAAAGAAAAAAGAAAAACACTAAATAACCATCTCGCGCAAAGCGTAATAATTAGAAAAGGAAAAGGAAAAGGACCAAAAAAAAAAAAAAAAGAAGAGAGAGAGAGAGAGGCAAGACCATATACAATGAGAAATTAACCGTTTCTCCATTTTGGATTTTATGCTCTATCATGTTCTAATCTTTTTTTTTTCTTTTAATTTTGTAAATATATGTCAAATGTTGTATTAAGATGATTTTTTCTTTTCTTTTCTTTTCTTTTTTTTTTTAGATTGGAATAGTAAGAATGGGAAATGAGAATTGAACCTTGCACAACTGCACCTCCTTATAAGAAGGATGACGCGGTACAAGTGCAAATACCACTTCATTTAATGGATAGTGGCTATTAACATTTAAAATGATATATCATGAATTTGACATATTTTCGTATGACAAAATAAAAAATACGTAATATTTTTAAAAATAAAGAATTTGAATTTTTTTCTTCTTCTTTTTCCTTTTATATTTTGCAAGCCAGTTAGGATCTTGAATTATTTTTATTTAATTTTGAGAGGGAATTGAACCCTTGACCTCTCAAAGGAGAAATTTTAAAGGAAGGTTAATACCACTTCACCCAAAAGATTTTAAGAAAATCCTACATTTCAAAATGATGTTTTATATCCTATTTCTATATTAAATACATTCTAACTTCTAAGTGTACCAAAATTTTCTTTATAAAAATATAGGATGATGAATGTAATATACTTAACAGATATCTATATAATAAAATATGAAATGAAATAAATATTAAAATGGAAGATTCAAATTAATATCAAGAGTGATTGTAATTGCGAACCATTTTAAATTCTCTATTTCATTACACGAATATTTGTCAAGTATATGGCATATATAACTTTATATTTTTTATAAAAAAAATTTAATACACTCGACATATATTTAAGATATGAATAAGAAATAAAATATTATTTTAAAATAAAATATTTAAACCCGCTGAAAACACCATGCGACACCTAAATCTCGAGATTCTTGTGGAGCTAGCCAACTTGCCATTATTGCAAGATCTTCCTCGGGGAATATCTTTATTCTATTCTAGCATCCAAGGTGATAGGAAACTACTGTAAAATTCCATAGAATCCCTAGTTAGACGGTGTAATATTGACCAAATATTCAGCTAATTTTGAGATGATTTTGTGTTTTGTTCTTTTTTCCCCCCTTTCTAATATATATATATATATATATATTTTGGCCCCTTTAGTAGAGAAGAATGATTTGACAAGTATTGCTAGATTTTTCTTCTTATGACTAAAGAGATTTTATTTTCCTTTTCTGGCTTGTTTACTATGACACCTAACAATTAAATGATATTAATTTTTATTTATAATTTTTTCGCAGGGAGCGAGAACTCCAACTGTTCATCGGTATTTAATTTATTTACACTTTAAGAAAATAAAAAATTTTAAAAAGTCGTATATTAATTGGGAATATATATATATTATTCAAAGATAAACCAAATTGAATTGAATCCATATAAAAGACCTAATATTTGAAAGGGCATAGATAATATTTTGTTTATTTTATATACACTGAGTGTGCAACTAGTTTGTCAATACCCAGGGTAAATTGCAATTTACCTCGCTGTGAAATAGGAAATATGCAAAAAACTACCCGTGTAAGAACAACAGGCATCAAGGCCTTTACAATATCATTTTTGCTTTTTGTAATGTCAAAAAGCATATGATTTATTGCTTAAACTTCATTCGGTTAAAAAATAAAGCAATGGAAGAGCAGAAATTTTTTAACAAGAAAGAAAAAAAGGGCAATTGTGATTAAGTATTAATGTTGATGAACGCTATATATTTACTAATAGAGACAAAAATGATATTATATAGGCCAAAATAACAAAATAACTTCAAAACGGGCAAGTTAGCATACATTGCTTAATATCATAAGGGGTCTTAATGCTTATTATTTTTTCATAGGTGTTTTTTTGCGCATTTTCTCTTTCACAGGGGTAAATTGCAATTTACCCTTAATACTCATACAAATAAGGGGGAAAGGGTCAAAGCGTGGTAAAACACGATTCCCGTCTCCGCGTGGGGGCGAAACTTTTTCATCTCCGTTTTACCCCTTTCTTGTCTGCAAAGCCAAGATTCGCATCTCCTATCATATTTTACCCCACCGTTTATGCCTATGTCCATTCCTTATCCATCATGATTGTGATGATGATCATCGTCATACCCACATCATCATCATACCATTATATAATGCCAAATATAGCCTCAGAGTGGTTGCGAACCCAAAAAACTCACAATAATCATACTGGGGGAGGGAGTTAGAGAGAGAAATAGTGGCATCTCTGGGTGTTTTCTCCGTAGGTTATGCCGTTTCATCAACCGGTAATCCCACTTTTTCTCGCTCTCTGTGTTTTTCTCTATGTTACTCTTTTCAAATATGTATAATAATACTAAGTACTGTACATTATTCTCTGTTTGTTTGTTTGTTTGTTTCGATATATAGCGTGATGAGATCAGATCTGCTTTTTATTTTTGCCGGTTTTTGATTCGTGTTCAGGGATCTGGAATGGGTTTTCTGGTTTAGTTTGGGGGTAAAGCTTTTACTGATTTGTGTCGATGTTTTCTCTTTTAATTATGATATTTATTGTTAGGATTGGTGGTTTGTGGTGTTATTGAGTCTGGTTTTATCTTCTTTTTTGTATTATTATGAGCCCAGATATATTTTCTATATCTCGAACATTTGGTGAATGTTTGTGCTGTCTATTATTTACTTTACGGATCAAGTCCGAGGTGCTGATTGTGAGTTTTATATGCAAATTGCGTTTTAGGGGAAAATGAATACTATGTTATTGTTTAAAGAATTGATACTGCGGTTGATTTCTTTTATATGTGAAGCTATTTTGTTTGGCAATTGCAATTTTACTGTGTTGTTTTTAAGGTATATGGACCAATTATTAATATTATGACAGGTATCTATTCTATTTTATGTTGTTGATGAAAGTATACAGGAAATAGTCTAATTCTGTTTTTCAAATTAGAGTTCTGGGATCATTTTTCATTATTGGTCTTCTTCTGCTATCTAAAATGCATTATGTTGTGATTACGTTGCAATTTTGTCTTTGCGGTTTATTTTACTTGATCATTTATTCATGTGCATTATATTATGTGGGTTTCATTATTTATTGACAACCTGTATATCTAAACCTCAATTCTTGTACTTCTGTTACATATTCGACAGAAGGGTATTTCTTACCATGATTTTTTTCCCTCTATGCTGGCAGGTTGTGTTAAATTTCAACTCAAAAGGATTAATATTATCTAGGACATGGAGCAAGTTTGCCTTTGGTCAGATTGCTACCAGCACCAAGTTTTTTCTTTCCAGGAAGTTCTTGACTGGCGGTTTCTCATCGTTGGAGATTTTCTTCTTGTTTCCTTTGTCAATTGCACTTAGTGAAGAGCTGTTCTTGAATGATCAGTACAGGAGGCTGAATGAGTATTTCTTATAAAATAGATGTCATATCTTTAGTGCACTTCAACAAGTGAGTTGCAGGCATCATTATATTCTGGACTTCAATAGCCCTGTTAATTTGTGTACACTGTTTATCTTCTTGCGGAATTCTATCGGATGCAGATTCAGTGTGTTTGCCTCGAGAATAATGCCTGGAACCATTGGTTGACCATGTATTGATCCAATACTTCATGTATTCTTTAGCGTTCTACATTATCAGTTAGCCTTAACCAGTATAAAGATGTTCTCCAGTACTGGATTTCCACCACCTTGCCTTTGTTTTATAGTCTTTGATTCTGTATACTATACGAATAAGGCTGTGAAGCCCGCCCATCACAGTTCCATTACTTTTGCTCACGTGGAAGTACGGCGGAAGAATTGATGGTGGATTTTGCTGAATCAGCCAGGCCTATTAGTAGTTATTATTGTTTACAGTCATCTTGAGATTATAAGAACTTCAGTATCTCTATTTTGATCGTTTGTTTTTCCAATAAGTAGTGTTCACAAGCTGCTGAAATCACAATAATGGAAAGGTGCGACAGTTTGCAATTTGATATTTTTGTGAATAAAATTAGTTTCCTTTTTGGTGGGTTCAGCTAACATAATGGTCTACACAGGTACAGGGTCATTAAGGAAGTTGGGAACGGCACTTTTGGAAGTGTCTGGCGAGCTATGAGCAAGAAGTCTGGTGAAGTGGTATGCATATCATTAGTTTAAATATTCTGTAATCCCCTTATCTCTCTTAAAGTTGAAAACATACTAAATTTGTAGTTGTTTTCAACCTAATGTGCAGGTCGCAATCAAGAAAATGAAGAAAAAATATTACTCATGGGAAGAATGTATAAATCTGAGAGAAGTGAAGGTGAAGAATGTGTCTTTCTTGGTTGATTCTACAAGCTCACTGCCTCACCCTTTCTTTGTGTGAAATATGACTTTTTTTCTTGGCAGTCACTGAGGAAGATGAACCATCCAAATATTGTAAAGCTCAAGGAAGTTATAAGGGAGAACGATATCTTATACTTTGTGTTTGAGTACATGGTAAAGATAACTATCCTACCTGTCTTTGCATTATCAGGAGTTTGTTCTTCAATTGAAGTGCATGTGCTCTGTTAACTTTTCAGGAATGCAATCTATACCAGCTTATGAAGGACAGAGGAAAACTTTTTTCGGAAGCTGAAGTGAGAAACTGGTGCTTCCAAGTATTTCAAGGCCTCACGTACATACACCAACGTGGATACTTCCATCGTGACCTCAAACCAGGTTAGTGCTGGAGTGGCCTTTTAGCTATCAGAACCTCAATTCTTACTCAACTCTTTTATACCACAATTATTTGAGTACAAATTTCCTTATGATTCTAATTTAATTATGCATGAGCAATCACTTCTTAAGGTATGCATTGTCGGATTTTAATTTTGGTTGCTAACTGAGTTCGTCATTGATCTGCTTGTTCTTATATAGAACTTCCTCTTTGCTTATTGACTTTTATTGAACTTTAGATATCATTGCTCATTATTTTGCTTGTATACGGTCAAATGTCTTACGGGTTCACTCATTGACGCTTGTAACAGAGAACTTATTAGTATCGAAGGATATCATAAAAATTGCTGATTTTGGTCTTGCTCGTGAGATCAATTCTCAACCTCCATTCACTGAATATGTCTCAACCCGCTGGTGGGTGGTTATCTTTCGCCTTCTGTTTACTTGCAATTCTATTTTTACTGGCAATTATATAAAAAAATTTTTTCAAGGTATCGGGCCCCTGAAGTTCTACTTCAGTCTCCTACATATGGTCCTCCAGTTGGTGAGTGGATGACAAAAGACTACTTGAATTATTTTCATGACTCATTTACTTGGGATGTTTAATAGCATTTTTTTTCTTTTTCTCTCTCCCCCAGACATGTGGGCAATGGGTGCAATAATGGCTGAATTGTTAACACTTCGTCCTCTATTTCCGGGTTCAAGGTATAATTATCCTCCTTGACAGGTGCACTTTATGTCTTGCTTATACATTTACATGAACCTCTTGCTTGGTGTTAATTGATAATGCATTGACATTATTATAGTAAGTCTCTACAGCCATTTGCTCGCTAGGGTGAGTTCATACTCCACCCTTTCGAAGTGAAAAGTGTATACACATTGTGAAACCTATTATACAGTACAGACTTCTTTAAGTTGTCCCTTCTATGATGATCTGGACAGTGTTTGATGTGCTCCTGTATGTTGGTGCAGTGAGGCTGACGAGATTTACAAGATATGCTGCGTAATAGGCAGTCCAACCAAGAGTGTGTGGTCCGAGGGACTTGAACTTGCTAGTGCCATCAATTACCAGTTTCCACAAGTGAGTGTTCTATTCTCCTCTAGTTTCTGATAAAGGTAGTGTTAAGGGAGTATCTTCATGTATTTGATTAAGGGTAAATGAATGAGTGCACAAGTACTGACCTGTTCCTTTTCTATTTAAGAAATGTAAAAGTACTTGAGAGTAAAGCTCTGATGTGAGTGATTTTAGGAAAAAATAGTCAAATCTGTTTGTGATGTATCTCTCTGGCGCTGAATGAGTTTTTTGCTATTAATGATAGTGCACTACAACTAATAATTTCAAGAGCCACCAATTTCATATTCAGACATTTTTGTTGGATGACCAAAGGTTCCTTCTCCTGAATAATGTCTTACCTTTTTCACGTATATGTGCATCAGGTTTCTGGGGTCCATCTTTCTGCATTGATACCAGGCGTTAGCGACGATGCAATTGATCTTATAACAGTAAGTAATACTCAAGCTTGATGATTTTCCTTGCCAAATCTTACTTTTTCCCTAAGTTTCTGGTGACTGGATTTAATTCTCTCTGATTGAAGTCTTGGAGTACACTTTTCTCTCATTGGTCAAAACTTATATGTTCATTTTCCTGTTTTTGTCAAATCTAGTGCCTTTGTTCATGGAATCCATGCAAGAGGCCAACAGCTTTGGAGGCCCTCCAACATTCTTTCTTCCAGGTAGCTTACTAGATTGTTTCTAGGGGGTTTTTTTTTTCCCTTTTTTTCCTTTTAAATTAAATAAATTTGGCAACATCTGATTCGAACAAATATGAATTAATGTGGTTGAAGAGTTCTTACATGATAAAATGTGTTCACAATGTTGCAGAGTTGCTTTTATGTTCCACCATCTCTACGCACCAAAGCTGCCATTGCGAGAACACCTCCTTCTGGTCAGTCTTTGCAAATCCTGGTTTGTACTTCTCTTTGTTGTTGAACATCAAGGGAGTGGAGCATTTACATTATGGTTTCTTGCAGCAGGAACAAAGGGTGTCTTGGAACAAAATTGTGGCAGGCGATATCTGGGCAGTTTATCCAACTCAAAGCCCACAAACAGTTCCTCGTATGCCAAACCACAAGCATCTGTGGGTGCAGGTGAGTGAGTCCCGGTTGGTAATTTTTTGAGTTCTATAAATTAATGTTTCAGATGTTCAACATGAATTTGTATGTTACCATAGCCCAAAGCGTACTAAACTATCAAACTTACATTTAAATTAAATACTATTGTGTGCCTGCTGATTGCGTGAGATGATTGTGCTGGAAGGAAGACAGAAATTTCCTTCTCTTCCTTTCTTCTGAAGAAGTTTTGAGTCAAATGCTCTTTTTGTGTGTGTGTGTGTGTGTGTGTGCTGCAAATATTTCTGTGGTACGTTTGCAATTTTGAGTGTTATGATCTTTTCCCAAAAGCATCAGATTGTGACCCAGTTCAATTCTCTACCCAGGTGTACAAAGGAAGTTGGACATGAGTAATCAGGTAGGTTGGAATAGCGATTATGCTTTCCTTAGTATGGTAGACTTTCTAAAGAACACTTGACAGTAACATCAAGTGTTATGTAATTCACAGGATGTCTTTTCTTGTCTGCTTTCTAATCTTCTCCGTTTTGTCCGCTTTATGGGGCAGGATGTGGCTAAAAACGACAAGAACCTGAAGAATTCTGTTAAGCAACAGCCAAGGTATCGGCCTCCTGGAACGAATTGCCCAAGTAAGTGAACATATATAAATACCTGATTTACTCATTGGTTTGGTTTCATGTTGGGGATTATGAATAGTGGCTAATTTTCTATTTAAATTTTAGGACTTCTGGCAATTTGGCCCCTGAAAAATTTTACTTCAGCGATTTACCCCTCACAATTTGTGTAAAATAATCGTGCCTCCTGAGATTGTTTTAAGTTTAGCACTTGCCGCAAAAGCCAACTTTCCTTTCACTTCCTCTGTGGAATTCCATCATGTTAGTAGTATGCTGCATTTTTTCGAGGCAATTTGTCATTTATTACCCCATCCTCTATTGAAAAAAATGACAAAAACGCTCTGAAAAAAACTCATCATATACATGTGATCGAATTCCGATGAGAAAGTGAATTAAAAGTTGCCTTATGGGGCAAAGTGCCACACTTAATCAGATCTCAGGGCCATGATTACATTACACGAATCATGAGGATAAAGTGCTAAAACCCATTTTTTGGAGGGGGCAAAGTGCAAAACGCCTTAAATTATATTGGAAGTTCGTGGCTGTGAAATTATCACGATTTTCTTGGTTTCCTGTGAGATTTCTCTGTTGAGAATGTTTTCGCAATTGCAGCAACAATTAATAAATAATTGAATGGACTAGTTTGTAGCTGTATAGTTTTGGTTGATATTTATCTACTGGGTTATGAAAAAATGTTGTAGACTTGCATGGTGAAAACCATTTTTCAATGAAGTGCAGTTTTACGAGATTGAATTCTTCTTTAAGAGTATTTTGTTCATTGATACGAAATGCAACCCTTTTATTGCAACTTCGATGGTTGCTTACCTATTTCCCAACAGCAGGTAACTTGGAGAAAACGCGTAGAGTATCAGATGCAGCTGAGAAGTTGTCAAACATGACGGTAGGCTCAGGTAGGCCCTTCGCAAAGCCGTCTGTGCCTCCACCTATGAAGGCTGGAGGATGGCATGGGCAACCTAATATGTTCCTTGGACGGTCGCAAGAAGCTATTCCCAGAAGGCCTTACATCAGGAAAGTGGCCGGATAACACAATATAGCTGCTAGCTACTAGACAAATGACGTCTGTCTTCCTATGGCATTATAATGTGTGCCTGGTCTAGAAGTTTATGTCCAATAACATCGGTTATTCCGTTGCTTGTTCTTTTATGTTGGTTCGATTTTCTGTTTAGAGGAAAATATCGTGTTGGGATTGATTTCTGTTCTGTTCGAAGTGTCGTGTTTGGTTTGAGTTTGATTTTCTGTTCTGCTGATGAAACATGGTACCATTCAATAAATAAATGTACTTCGCTTGTTCAGAGTCTCTTACCATTTGAACATTTGAATGTGATGTTGCTAATTCAATAAAAAATGTGGTTCTGGCATGTGTATTGCCGGTGAGAATGTGTAATGCAGTTATGAGATATGTACTTCATAAAACATTATTTAGGTACATTGAATCTTGGGTTTTGATGTAAGTCCAATCAGTGTGAAGATATTTCTCAATATACGTAGACGACTTTGTGGTTTATTTTTGTATTTTTCGTAATATGGAATTGTGCACATTAGACCGGTATTATCCTGCTAACAAGCAATTTCTATCGGATCTTTTAACTGGCATTTCTCATGAATGGCATGACCTGCCAGCCGACTAGTGGCAAAAGGACAGGAAAACGGGTAACCAACTTTCTGGAATTGCATAATAATGCTCTATTTTGTTTGCCTTTTGAGTAACCAATTTCAGAAGAAAATTCTGTTTAGTAGCTAAGCTTATTGCTAATTCGGGGTGTCCAATAGGACTAACCAGATTGGTCTATTTATATTTTAAGGTCATGATATTTAATGAAAGTCACAATTTATCCAGAACTATGAAACAAGTTGGTAGGAGCTTGAAGTGGTGATAGGTCATACACGCGAGCAGCAGGTCATGTATGCGTGGGTAGGTCATATGAGTGACTAAGTGAGGAGTAGATTGTATGGTTGAGAGAGCAAGTTGTATACTTGAGGGTAGGTTGTGTACATGAGAAGTAGGTTGTGAACATAAAGAGTAGGTCATGATATTTGGAAAGTGATAATGCAAAAATAAGATCCTGTTCCTATTGAGAAAGGAGATAATTATGGTGGGATGTTAGGCTTCGATCTCATATGGGGAGATGGGCTGAGGTCCATCTCTACTCCCCACTTATTCACGGTAATTAGTCATGTGATTGTGTCGATTGGCTGAGGCATGAATGGAGAAGTCATGTTCGTACTAGGTTGTCATCACCAAAACTTATGATTAGGCCCGCAATTTCTTGATTGACTCAAGGTGGGTCGTCGATCTTCTTCCTTCAACTTCTTTGTCCATGGTTGTAAGCCGAGAGATTAAAATCATGGATGGACAAGTTAATTACAGGCTTTGGTAGTATAGTTAATTTTTTTGTTAAATCTTGGTTATTAATTAAAATATTGCCTTCAGAGTCTTATTTTACTATTATAAACTTTTCAACCTCAGCATTTTTCCTTCAATTTTTTTTTTTTGACTAGAGGCATGACCTCCAATTTCACTATTACAGACGAAACATCCTTTGTATTCTTCCTTGGAATTGCTTTCATTAGAGGCATTTTCATGACATCTAACTTCACAACCTTCAAATTCTTCCTGGAAATTTGTTTTCGTAACAACTTCTGACTTCACGATCTTCAACTTCACATTCTTAAATCTTCTTCGAGGACTATTTTTGTCGTAATTTTTAACCTCACGGCCTCCAACGTTGAGGCCTTACTTCTTTTGCTGCCTCAAATGCCATAAGCCTCCAAGTTCTTCTACAGATTTGGACCTCTAACTTAACACCCCCAAAATTCTTTTTCAAAATTAGTTTTTAGTTAATGCCTTTAATTTCATGATCTCTGTTGCCACGACCATCTAAATTTTTTTTTGGAATTATACCTCTAACTTCATGTCCTGCAAATTATCATTGCGGTTTCACCATAGGAGGTTCTTCACAACCTCCTCTTACCAGAGGCATTTTCATGATCTTTTCACTAGAAACGGTTTTCATGATCTTTTCACTAAAAACGGTTTTCATGATCTTGACTTCGCTTGTCATGACTTCCCTTATTCAGACTTCACTAAAGGCATTTTCCATGACTTCTCTTCACTAGAGGTATTCTTCATGATCTCCCTTCATAAGTGGCATTTTGCTTGATCTCTTTTACACTAGAGCCATTATTCACGACCTGGACTTCACAAAAAGCATATTTCATCTCCTCTCTTCGTAAGAGGCATTTTGCATGATCTCGCCCTCACAAGAGGATCTTTTTCATGACCTAGACTTTGCGAGAGGCATTTTCATTGACCTTCTTTTCGTTAGAGATGTTTTCATGACCTCTACTTTCTTTCTTAAGAAGTTGTTTATGACAATGTGTCTCACACGATCTCTCTTTCCCTTCTCAGGAAATGATTTATCACGAGGCGTTTCCCTAGGATCCCTTTTTCCTTTCTTTTGAAGTTGCAACTTCTCTCTTCTTTCTCAAGGAATTATTTATGACGAGGTGTTTTTCATAATCTCTACTTTCTTCTTCCTGTAGAAGTTGTTCATTAAGAGGTTGTTTTTCACGGTCACTCTTTCCTCTTTCATAGAATATTTTATGACCAGATCATTACGATCTCTATTTCTTTTATCAGAAAGTTGCTCAAATGAGGTCGTTTCATGATCATTCTCTATAATGAGGTTGTTTTCTCCGATTCTATTTCCTTTCTCGAAAGTTGCTTACAACGAGGTATGTTTTCATGACCACTCTATGCTTTCTTAGGAAATTATTTATGCACGAAGTTGCTTATAATGAGTTCATTTCCACGGAGTCTACTTCCTTTTTCAGAAAGTTAATGACAAGGTCATTTTTCACAACCATTCTTTCCTTTCTATAGAAATTGTTTATCACGATATGTTTTGCACAACCTCTGAGACTGTGTACTATAAATCGCGAACGCTCTTCTATGGTACGTCTTCCGTGTCTTGACTTCTCTTGTTCAACTTATTCCTTAATATCCCAAGTCAAATGTTCTCATAGACAGCGCCAACTAATCCAGGGTGAAGACTAACGAGGTTGGTCTATTTATATTCTAAGGTCGTGAAATCTAATGAAGGTCACCACCTGTGAGTGGGTACTGACTTGAACTATGGAATAAGTTGGGTAGAGGCTTGAAGTGATGGCAGGTTATATACGTGAGGAATAAGTTACATATATGAGGGTAGGTCATATAAGTGAGTGAGGAATAAGTTACATATATGAGGGTAGGTCGTATAAGTGAGGAGTAGGTTGTATACTTGAGGAGTAGGTTGTAAACATGAATAGCAGGTCGTGACATTCAGAAAGCAAGAATGCAAAAATGAGATACTATTCTTAATAGTTAATAGCATGGAGGTATTTATGTAGGGATAATGGGTTTCAATCTCATGGAGTGGAATAATGGGCTGAGGCCTATCAATAGCTGTCATATAAGTTTGATGGTGATCTTATTTGGTTGGAGATTTCATAATCTCATTCTGCTTTATTCTTACAAGTCCATTCACTGATATTCCTGTGAGTTTAATGTGGTAATAAGCCATGTACTTATCGTTTAAAGTTATGTACCATTTCTTTTGTATACTTTGATAGCATTTACACCTCTATATTTGTACACGAAAATGACTATATGTTAGTACAGTGTATGATGGAACATCTGAAATCTTTTCGTTTTCAACTCATGCACTGTTGACTGGAAAAAGAAAACAGCATTAACAGAACGATACATGATAAAACAAAATAAATTTTGTCCATATACAAATAGAGGGAAAAACGGATCAAATCTTGCATCCTTAAACTGTGGTAACTGAATATTGCCGGTGTCCGAAATATTGCCTTAATTAAAGAAAAGATCATGAAATGACATCCGTGTCGACCATGATCGCGTATGGTAATGAGACCAGAAAATATGAAAAAGAAATGAAAGAACAAGGCCTTAATATAATTCTCAAAAAACATGGTATAGACCGCAATAGAATACCTAGAATAACACAGCAGGTAAAAAAGAAAAAAGGGAAAAAAAATGAAATCTCCCCTTAAACTATATGCCCCGAAATCCTTTTGTAAGTTGAAACTTCTTCAGTCAGATGATATTTGTATCAAATTTTCTAGCAGCCATGATTGTGGTGAAGTCACTCTTTGAATTTGCACCTTCTTATGGCTTCAGGCAAAATGGGATTATCTCCACTAGCAAAGATATTGAGCTTGTATTCTATCCTTGTTAGTTTCCCACCAGTGCTTCGCATGCACCTCTCCGAATTTCTCCCGACTGAAACATATTACAAATAATTACCCCTGGAAAAGGGTCGAAGGAAAAAGTAAAGAACTGAGTTATTACCTGAATCTGACACGACGAAGCTCTCTCGTGCCATCAACAAGTTGTCTGATGGTAATATAAACACCAGGTTCGTCTTCTTCAATCCATTCCGATTCAATGTCACTTGCGTTGCTTATAGAAACCGAAGGTTCGTCTCTGGAATCAGTTGTCATTCTAGATGCTTCCATAGATGACATTTCTCCTCTTGGCCCTCCACTTGGGTAGGCACTTGAGCCAACGCCGTAATGTTGGCTGCCACTTGCGAAATCGGAGGGTCTGTATCTTGGGGTCCACTCTCTGTTCACTGATGGCGTCATCCGAGGGCTCTCTCTGGCAGACCCAAGCTTCGAGTAAACTGAGTCTCTCTGCAGTAATAGGAGGTAAAGAACTTGTTTTTTAGTTCTTGGATAGTTGTTGATGTAGTTGAAAAAGGAATGGTTCGTAGATACTGAAGCAAAATTGTTTCAACAAAGGACAAAGGATAAACAAAACGTACTCCATCCTCGGATCTTCCTGGAGTGTTCATAGCTTGCTGATTGAATTTTTGGACATTATATAGCTCCATGATCCTATCGTAATTCTCTCCCCACCATCTCTGAGCTTGCCATTTGTTGAACATCTCTCGGCTTCACATATACATGTTACGTTAGAACGATCGTCGATTAATACTAGTTATAATTAAAATGTGACAAATCCTCTAAGAAGTGGCTTTTTTATTGGATATAGTAATAAGTACCTGAAACGTATTCGTTTAAGATCATTCCCTCCTCCAGGGAGGGACACGAAAGTAATTTGCACACCAGGTTCGACTTGTGCCGTCCATTCTTTGGGCTCGTCTTCATTTTCTAACACCAACTCACCGGATTGTGCCGAGAAAGAATCTAGCCGACCCGGAGTCCGATCACCGCCATATGGAGCGAATCTCGAATCGTGCCGGGTCCCACGATGGCCCGTACTCGTAAAATCCCAAGCAGGAGTAGAGCTTGAGCTTCCTGGTTGCTGCGCATATGGATAAGGAACCCCTTCTGAAATTGTATCGAATTCGGGATATGATCTTTGACCTTTCTTGAAGCTTTCTGGGGGCTTGCCTTTATTACTTCCTGAGACCTTCAATGCCATATCCTTAATCTGCACGAGGAAACATAAATTTCACAAAAGATAAGGACAAGCATTTTCATAATTCTGCTAAACATTCGGATGTTCTATCATAAGATCACATCAAATCGAAAATGAAAATTACATAACTTTTGAACACCATGGAGAAAGTTATAGCAGGAAAAAAACACCATCTGGTTCAAATTCAGTGTCCAAGTACTAAACAGTAGCATAAGACCTTAAACTGATCTAAATATGTAGAAAGGAATCATAACATGTCCATATCGATATCACATGTTGTTCATGGAAATTCATTACATTAACATATCAAAAAATAATAGATCAAGACATCTCATATAGTGAAGTCACATCTGGTCTTCCTTATCATTTTGCAGCACAAACAAATTGCTTACATATTGCAATAACAATACTTATCAAAGGCAGCTGTGCCAGTAGGTAACATTTAAAACATGACAAATACATATCATAACCAAGATTAAAATTTTCAGACAAAACCAATGCTTTTATTCTTATTAAATGTAATGTCTGAAAAATCTGTAGTTAGTAAAATAATGTCAAAAGCAACCCTTATAGTCTACAGCTTAAAAAAGTTTTTTTTTCTTTATTTTTCTTTGTTTTTTTGGCCTATAAGCGGCTCTGCAGTCTGGAATTAATGGTATTGTCTTCAGATTTGACAAAGAAATGCCTAAAAGAAGACAGTTTTAAGTTCATTTTGAATGCATTAAAAGGAAAGCTGCCATAGCAGTCCCATTGATTCTTTGCAGTAGAAAAAAAATAGGGTAAAAATAGCTGATTTGTGAAGTCCAAAGCAGTGATACAGTTGATTAAGTTAAATTATCTGTCTGAATTTGTACACTTTTAGCTACCAACTATTTCAGATCCTTACAATATTTTCCAGTTTTAGTGAGTTGTAGCACATTTTAGGACAGGAATTCAAATGTGGGCCATCTCAAAGATGAGTCTTTTCTGCACATGAAGTGTTGTCTTTTCTCAAAATCCCCACAAAGAAGACTTGACCCTATAAAACTTCGTTAAAGAATCCAACAAAGTGTCTCACAAATCAATGAAGATATAGGACCAAAGACTTATCTTTGTTTCCTACTTAAAAGTACTTATTTGCCTAACATGTCCAATATTTTTGTGTTTCTAAAATAAGTTCAGAAAACTACATGAAAATAAAAGCTATAAGGGATTATACTAATAGCTAAGCTTAGATTTACTTATCAACCAGCGGCCCAAAAAAAAAAAAAAAGAATCTAGAAAAAAAAAATCTAGAAAAAAAAATCTAAGCTTAGATTTGCTCTTCTTCTGAAAGTTTGATGTTTTAGATTGCTTTTGCAAGCTAAGACAAGAACTGTCTGCGATCCCGATGCAATGAAATGAAGCCTTCCATGTTATGGGCTTATGAAAAGAAGAGAAATTGTGTATAAACTATGACAGAGTATAAGTGGCAAGAATTTTAGCTAAAGAAATGTTGTTACAACAATTTGTTGCAGTGGGGACCTTTATATATAGCACACCCACAACATATGCCTTATAAGAAACTAGTCAAGAAAGGAGGAGGCCATGAACTGAAATTTATGTTAAGTCATATTAGAATAACCAAAAAAGTAAAAGGGATAATTACTTCGACAACTCCGAGGTTTGACATAATTGCAAACACACCTTATGTAGTTTGAAAAATTATAATGACATCGACTGTTCTCAGATCACTAGACAATCTACTTGTAATGCTTGAGTTAATAAATTAGATTTTTAGGAAGTTGGGTTTAATTATAATATTATAAAGGCCTTATTTAAAATTTTCCATCAGGAATGTTATGTAATTTCCTAAACCAAAAGATATGTTTAAGGCCAGGGGATGTTCGAGATTTCAATGAACTTTTGGGACCAGAAATCTACATCATTAGATTATATTTTATAAGCACTTTATCAAATATAGAAATGTTAGACATGAGATTTCTATCTTTTTTATTATTATTTTTGAAATCAAGAAGAGATCATATGGCAAAAACTGAAAAAGGGAGAAGATTAAGGTAAGGACCAAACATAATGGGACCAAGATTTGGACACATGATCCGAGGCGTGGCGTGACAATGTCCCCTTCAATTTAAGTCCTTGTCTTTGCCACCCCCCAAATTTTGCCCCCACCCAAAAAGCTTCATCATCCCCTTTTGTACTATTCCTTGCCATAGGTGTCCCATTCAAGTTTGCGAGGGAAATAGAATAAATGGTCTACTCAAAAATGCTTCTTTTTTTTTTTTTTCAAATTTTATCAAGAAACACAAATTAAACATGTGTTAAATATTTCAAAGTTAGATTATTTAAGAGATTATCATCTGTAATCACCCCAAATAAAAGCTCCTTTTGTTAGTGATTTGAAAAAATACAAATAAAAAAACACATTTTTTTACTATTTGAAAATTTAAAACCATTGCCATGTGTAAATAATGTGTATTGTTATTGCCTCCCCATATCCAATTATCACGTCAATAAAAATCAACTCCAAAATTATTAAAACATTCGTTTTTTTTTTTTAAAAAAAAAAACACATCTTTTTTGCATGAAAAAAAAATTAAAGTTTAAATTTTATAATTTTACCTCTATGCTAAACTACTCAACGTTTATCAAATAAATTATCCAAATACATTTTTGTTGTAATACAAAACTCAATTACTATTTTTTAATTATTAAAAATCATTAAAAAATAAATAAATTTTCCTTGGTGACCATTATTTCGAATCTCAAAAACAAATGAAAAAGACCATTTTGCCCAAAAGTTTCCATCCCATCAACCCTCCCAAGTTCCTAACAAAAGCTAATTCTCATACCCAGTACAAGTACCAAAACAGTAAAATCAAAAGATTTCATATTTTGTAAGGACTAAGGACCCCACCAAAAAGTGACTCCCCAGTGGACCCCATCATCGGATATGGGAAAATCAACAAAGCAAAATTTACCATACTCTGCTAGAATAGAATATAAATATATATAATAAATATATATATGCATGTGTATATATAGGACCTGACCTATAGATACAATCCGAGGGTGGCTAACGGGGATAGGGTGGGGAGTAGAACCTGATTAGTCAGGCTTTTGACGGCGTCTTTGGTACTGGGAGTCCCACGCGGGGCTTCCTCTCCGCCATCTTCCATTCTTTGCTTTGAGCACGTAATACACGTCAACATCTTGACCCTTCTTCTATTCTGCTAAACTTGTCTTTTTCTTTCTCTTTGTTTCTTTTCTTCTTTTTTGCCTGCAAAGGAATAATAATAATAATAATATATCTATGTATTTTTGGATAATTTTTTATAAAAGATTAGGTAATAAGTTCATTTGTTGCAAGATGTTTGTAATAAGTTCTTGATATTTAAACACAAAAATGGAAAAAGTTGGAAGGAAAAGCCACATTGGAGGTGGGGGGAATAAGACCAGCTAGGAATAGAATCAAAGGATAATTACTTAAACACGTCTTGATGTTTGATTTAATTATAAAAATACTCTATATAATTTATAAATTATGATAACGACCCCATTCTCAGTTGAGATGAGACAACTTAATAAAATCTTAATTGTTACAATTAGATCTTGCTAAAATATGATGTATAGATCAAAATAAATGATCCTTACATCCTATTAATGTAAAGATAGAATTGTTTTTTATTTTTTAGAAAAATATAAAATATTTAAGTTATTAGACCAAACTTGTCATGGGGTTCAGGTAATTATCACTCGAATCAATGCAAGACATTCATGAATTTTGTCCTAACAGGAAAAGGGCAGCTTAAGCCACATTTTTCAAGAAAATCAAATAAGCCTTTGAAGACATAAGGAAAAATGGGATTTTAAAAATAAATAATTCCAAAAATGCAAATTGGCATCACCCCAAACCATTACAACTGTTCTATAAGTTCTTAAAAAAAAAAAAAAAGAAAGAAAGAAAGAAAGAAAAAAACAATAAAAATACATTAGAAAAAGCTTAGATATATGAAATTCCAGAACACACACATATATATATTTTAATATAATAAACCACCCAAACTCTTTTTCCAACCAAACAATCCTAAGAATGGAAGAAGAGAAAGGGCAACCAATAAAGAATAAAAAAAATGAAAAAAAGAAGGAAATGGGGCTCGGGATCAGAGGAGGAAGTAGTAAAAGAGAAAGAAGAGTAGTAGGTGTGTATGTTAAATATAAAGCCCCAATAATTGAATGCAAATATCCCAAAGTGGCCTCTATGTGCCCCCCTTTAATCTACACAAATAATAAAGAAATCGGGATTTTCTGCCCATTTTCCTGACACCATTTTTATTATCAATAATCATCTCCTTTTGCTTTTTTTCTCCCTCGCACAATCATTTCTTTCCATTTTCTTCAATAATACCAAAGCAAAAAAAAGGAAAAAAAAAAAGAAAAAAGAAAAAAGAAAAGAAAAGAAAAAAGAAGATAAAAACAGAGGAAATGGTTAAAAGAGAAACAGAGAAGTGGCTGTAGAAATTTATGTGAGAAATTGTCGAGTTATGAAAGGTGTTTGTGAATGCTTATTCAGACAAAAGAATGAAGACTTGTCCGTACTGTTCATAACAATTGATAGCGACTTACCTAAGCCTTGCAGTAACACAACACCCTTCTTCACTTTCTCTCTCTGTTTCTTGACAACCTTAACACACAAACACAAGAGAAAATCAAGAACAATTATTAAATATTATGTAAGAACTTAGCACAACATCATTGTAAGAAAACTTGAGATACCCTTTTGAAATTATGCTCTGGATTTCTGGGATTTTCTTGTTCCTCAAAGCTTTGCAACAATGATGAAGGAAGAGGGTAAAAAGAAAACTGAAAAATCCCACTTCAAAAATAATCAAAATAATCAAATCGAATCCCTTAAAGAGCACTCAATCAAATATTCTCCTCCTTATCAGATTGAAGCCATAGAGGAGAATATTCTCCGGCGAGAAACGCCGGCGGCTGTTTTGCAGCTCTTGTTGTCTTCAAAAACGGAAAATTGTCTGATTCTCCGCCGCAGGTTCCAAGTTTATATATAGAAAAAATGGGATCAGAATATATATCTGTGTGCGAATTATTTTTTTATTCAATATTTTGGTCTCGTGTGTAATAAATGGAAACAAAAACGGAGAATAGAGACAAGGAAAGAGAACAAAAGTCGGAGGTTTTGCTGTGGTATTTATAGATGGACGTGACGCCGTCATCTCCCGTCGTTATCTAACGGAAATTATATGAAACATTAACGCTGCGCCGAGAGTTGTACGTTGTGCTTTGCTGTATTGTACAGTGGTGCAGGGTCATCATTCCGTGTGGACATTCACAGTAGGAGTCAATTTTTTAATGCAATATTGGTGGCGATTAGGGAGGACAAAGCGGGCCCACCTGTCTAGTTTTACTTTGTGTGGCGAGTGCATGGTAAGAATGACACGTGGCTGTTGTTGGTTGGTTGGGAAGTTGTTTGGGAGTGTTTTTGTATTTTTTGATATTATATTGTCTTAGTTTTATTAGGCATTTTTACACTGATGAGACCTTGTGTAAGATTTAATGATAAGGTGAATGTTTCAAATCATTTAATTTTAAAGATGTTATAAGTTTGATTTTTATTAGTGATATATAAGTTTCTTTTACTACATGATAATTTAGAAGATTTTTTAAGCTATATAATAATTTGAAGAATTTTTTTTCTAATTAATGTATCTGATTTTGAATTATTAATATTGATGTATTTATTAAATGTAATAATTTCACTTTAAAAATGATTTTATTTTAAAGATGAATTTTTAAGTGATTTTTTTTTCTCTTCAAAAGAAAAAATTTGCATACGTATAGTATATATCAATTATATTCTAAGAGTCAAATGTACACGATTGGAGTGTGCTCATAGTTTAGTTACTTTTGAAGCATATAATTAGCAACAACAAGATTTTAAAACCATATTCAAACTAGAAAAGATCAATAAAGTTCCTTTTTTCTTTTTCTTTTTTTTTATTGATTGGAATAGTACAATTGGGGATGAGAATTGAATCTTAAATCTACTTGATAAAAATAGAGAGACAGTATCATTTCATTCAAAGATAATGGAAAGAGAAAAAAAAAACTTTCATTATTTTGTTTCTTCCTTTTTATGTTTTATGGTTTTTTCCTCTCCAAATATTAAGATTTTAAAACTCAAATAAATAAAGGAAAATTTTGTTTTTTTTCCCTCATTGTTATGGAGGAATCAAATAAACTATTTTGTTTTTCTCTTTTGCTTCATTATTTTTCCTCAAAAAAAAAATTAAGGAAATGATCACCATTCAAAACATCTTGGGGAAAATCTTGTTGGGGAAAACAACAAGACTTCTAAGATGTGTCCAATCACCATATAATATGTGTGTATATATATATTTAATATAATATAAATGACACATGTATAAATAAAAAACCTAGTTTGACCTCTCTAATAAAATCACCCAAACCTATAGAATCAAAGTACACACACATATAATATACTAATTGGAATATTGCAAATTACCATCTTTCAATCTTACTTCTGCCAAAAGCATACAAAAAGATTCTAAAATAATAAAAAAACCCACCCTCGATTCTTACGTGTGTTTTGTCTTACCTCACAACTAAGCAATGCCAATTTCCCATCACACACACAAACACACACACAGAATCAGAATCATATATATTTTATACAGGAAAAAAAAACAGGAAACAACAGAAAACAAAACTATGTGTTGTACGTGCACAATTACAACAATTGTTTTGTTTTTGTTTTTACTTTTGAACTTGAACTGAGTACCGGTCGTGACGGTTCACTGGTTACGTATCCTTGGGCAGAGATCCTCCATTTTTCATCCTCAGGTGTAACCTGTTCTTGTCGGTTGTCAGCACTGTTTTTCGTTTGTTGTTTTGCCCTGTTTTGGCTTCTGTTTTGGCAATTTGACCTTGGACAACAAAAGCGTTACGTATAATATGCAACAATGTTGTTTCATGAAGGTTTGGAATTTTGGGCTTATGGGTCAAAATAGAAATTGTTAATTCGGGGTCAATGGGGAAAACAAAATAGAAAATTCATTATATTTATTATTATTATTATTATTAGATAATAATAATAACGTTTGATGTTTTTATGATTGATAACAAGATCTTTGTGGGATGTTTATGTTATCGTTTGAGAAACCGATGGTTTCGTTTTGTTGGAAAGTATATATTTTGTCTTTTTTCGTAGTAAGGAGCATATTTTTCACTACAAGAAGACACTCTACTAAAATTTTGCAACAGATAAAACTTCTTCATGAATAGATAATATTAATGTTGGATTTGTAATGAAATAGTAACAAATGTTAAAAACGGAAAAAGTATTAAATATATAATACAAACAATGAAACTTTTGACGAATTTCAATTCTGCTTTAGAACTAATCAAAGAACTAAATCCATCACATAATTATATTAGTGAAGAATTTCATTAAATATGTGAATGATCTTTTTATAATTGCTAAATGATATATTTTTTTATGGCGTATTAATCCCTTTTCAAACAACAACTGAAAAATTAAGTGGGTATTGTTATGAACTATATCTTTCTTTTTTTTTTTTGTCAAAAATTAGTTACAAAGTTCAAAATAAAATTTCTTCGAAGCATGGTGGTGGCACAAATTAAATTTTGACAAGTTCCAAAGATATATACTAGTAAATTTAAAGTAGGTTATGGACTTGCTAAATTAACTAACGTGACATGGTCATTAAGAATTGTGGGCAAGAACAATATACTTTTAATCCTTTAACCACAGTTGATGGTCTGTGCCTTTAGCTTTATTCCTGGGCTAACCTCTCTTTAAGCAAAGCAAAATGCTTGGGATAACGAGACACAAAATTCCTATTTAAACTTATGAATTTTAATTTTACCCTTTTTTGTCTCTCTCTTGTACTGTTTCACAGGTACAGTCGTGGATATCAAAACAGAGAAAAGCTTTTCAATTTCGTTGCAATGGTGCGAAAAGGTTGCAACCATTCCACACATTATCAATTTAAATTATTGATCTTTTTTTTTTTCTAAAAAAAGGTGCAAAAAATATTGAAGCATGTAAGAATTACTATCCCGTATTATTTGGTTCTATCATAATAATCCGATAAATCTAGTTATCACCGCGCCAAGCTGATATATCAGGTTGGAATATTGATTCATACAAAAATTATTCCATACTAAAATATTAGAATGGAGACGGCCGTTTCCTTTTCGTACCGGCCATTTCACCATGATTGGACATGTGGCGCAACATGTGGGCTTGAGCTTTTTTCTCAAAAATAAATAAATAAATGACGAAAATAGAAAAGGGGGTTTAATCCTAAGTTGTAAGATCTTCTAAGGGAAGAAAAGCATAGTCAAGGTCCAAAGCCATCCGCTCTGTTCATGCTTTCATTTTAAGCTTTCTTGTTATCTTTTCCCATCTGTTAGGCACCTGTTTGGATGCAAATTTTGAGTTCAAACTCCTGCACTTTGAAATCAATCACTGAATGAGAAACTTTTGCATTATTCTTCCATCTTTTCTTTCTTTATCCGCTTTTTATGCAGATTTGCCAAACGGGCCTGTCCATTAATGTGTGAAACAATGTGAAAAGAAGTAGATATTGTTATATATCACTGTAAAAAAATGTAACATTATCAATGACTTTTATTTTTTCGCTAATAATACATATTATGTGATAAAATTTTTATTTTTATCGCCATATAATTTTATAGTGATAAAAAATAATATTTTAAATTATCATTGTAGACTATTAGTGGCACACATATATATAATGACAAACAAAAAAATAATTATCACTATCACAAGATTTTCATTGTCATTGAGTTGTTATTGTATATGTATCACTACACTTTTCTTTAAACTTAATTTTCATCATGATTAAGTTTATTAAGACCAGTGAAACAATGTGAAATATGTGGATATTGTTATATATCACTGTAAAAAAAAATAAAACATGATAAACAAAAAATTGTGTTACAATGACTTTCATTTTCTCACTAATAATATGTATTATGTGAGAAAAAATTTATTTTATCGCCGTATAATTTTATAGTGATAAAAAATAATATTTTGAATTATTATTGTAGACAATTAGTGACACACATATATAATGAAAAAAAAGAGAACAAAAAAATCACTATCACAAAATTTTCATTGTCACCGAGTTGTTATTGTACACGTATCACTACACTTTTCTTGAAACTTAATTTTCATAATGATTAAGTTTATTAAGACCATTATTGTGACAAAATATAAATTTTGTCGCATTTTGTATAGATTTTGTGATAATAATTTTATATTATCACTCATTTTTTGGCACTCATGTTATATGCATATTTCTTTTGTAGTTTATGATCACAGATGATTAAATTTATAATTATAAATTGCTTTCATTGCTATATATTATTTTTTTTCCTCTAATTTAGACAAAAATTTTACATCATCAACTACACATCATATGCTAATATTATTGAGAGCATATGGGACCTACATGCTGTTTTGACTAAGGGCAGGCTTTAATTCAAAGTTGATTGGCTAATGGCTTAATTAACCGATTCTATAATTATGGATAATTATGGCTGCTAATTAAGACAATTATAAACTTGTCTCCTACTTTTTATTTTTAAGTGGACACATCATCTATTATTATAAACAACTAAGCGTGATGCTAATTAATAATTTGTCAAATCAAGCCAGGAGGAAAAAAACAAATGTTTTTAGCTTAATTGGAGATTAATTAATTGAACCAATCACTATTAGTTTCCAAACACAACAATCCATGGCCTCCAAACTTCAAAATTAAGCTCTTCTAAATATATTTTTAAATAGCCACCGTCATTTGGATGCAGTGGTATTGTTTTTACCTTTTTATAGTGGAGCTGCATAGTTTGAATTTCACCGACAGCGCATTGGTATTTGTCTATCATATGGTAATCTTTATCTACCGATAATAGTTTAGATTATTTGGATAATATTTAGACATATATTTGGTCTTTAGAATGTATTCTTTTGATTATATTGATGTATGATCGAATATAATCACTTTTTTTAAAAAAAATTCTAAATATAAATCTAACTCTACATGAGAATTACTCATTTATTTATTTGACTCGATCCCCTACGTCAGTTGACAGTCATAAAAAAACTATTATCTCAAAATATTACGTGCGAGTTTTGATTTAATTACCAAAACATCTCTAGTGGTTTCAAAAAGTACTACCATTTTTTGCTGTTACGTCAGTTGACGAAAAATTTACAAAGTTTTTGTAACATAATAATAACACATTTGATATATAGATTGAAACGTTATTAAACTCTCTTTTAATTTATTATAATATTACGTATATCCTGTCAGTTTTTTCGTCAACAAAACGAATGTCCGGAAATGTTATGGAAAATTTTCAAACGAAAGAGGAGTTGAAGCAATTATCTCTTCCCTTCGTGTACGGTCATCATGCAAAGCAATTTTGAACCTCGCACCATCCTTAAATGTAAAAGTAGGCAAATAAATTAAAGAAAGACCCACAAAATCTCCTGTAAATTTGAAGGCATAAAGGTTGGGGGGAAACATGCATGAAAAGCAAACATATATGTTCAAGATTAGACTTTTCTTTTTTTAACGTTTGGAATGTTCGTTTGTGTGTTGTAAGGAAATGGACAAATAGCAGTACTAGTAGTAATATGGATTATATTAAAAAAATAAAAAGAAAAAAAACATGAATAAATATGAAAAAAGTTGATTAAAAAAGCCAATTGTCGATGATCATCAATCTGTAAAGATGTCAATCTCTCTCAATCCCCAAGTCTTTCTCTATTCCCAATGTTTCAATGCTTTGATTATATGCTTTCCTTTTCAGACTAAGTTCAAAAACTATCTGCTGCCTACTATTGTTAAAAGAAGAGATACGTATGGGGTACTACTTAATGAGGAAAGAGAGAGAGGGAGAGAGTACGAGAAGATTGTGTCTAGTACTTACTATTATTATTACTATTGTTCGGCACATATTTGATGT
>JACFYI010003421.1:1284442-1295991 GCA_014898755.1 Handroanthus guayacan | reverse complement strand
CCAATATGTGTTCAACACCCCAACCTTTGCAAAATGTGCATGTTCACCTCTTTAACCCAAATTTAACGGAAAATTATTGATATATTCTAGCGGATTTTGGGGGGAAAAAAAAGTAAAAAATGCACATTCTGCAAAGATTAGGAGTGTTGAACGCTCATTCGCCACAACTAGAGGCGGCAAAGTGCACATTAATCTGCATGTTCGGAGTTGTTCCAAGAAAGAAAAGGGATTTTTTAATTTATAAAATGTTAGTAATGACGATTTTGTAATTAATATAATTTAAAATTGAATGTACATGTTAAAGATCTTAAAAATAAGTTAAAACTCCTACTTTTTTTTCAAAAATCTTATAAAATCCTAACATATTATTTTGAGAGCTAATAAGAGTTGGAAAACATATATATATATATATATATATTATCAAACACTTCATGAAATTTTATAAGATGTTAATTAAGACCCTCCAGTAAGCTCATTCAGCCACCCTCGAAATATGCATATAAGAAGTTATGAATTGTTAAATATTCAATTGAGGTGATGTTTGGCTAAACTTATTTAAAACATCTTATAAGATCTTACAAGTTACAAGATAGATCTTATAAGGTATTTAAAGAACTCATAAAATGTTAGATCTTCTTTTAAAAATAAATTATTGAAGTATTTAAATAACATAAGATGTTAGAGCATGTAAGATGATACTAATAATAATTTTGCTATTAAAACTTTAAAAATAAGTTAAGAACTCCTTATTTTTCTTAAAGGGCTCATAACATCTTAACATCTAATTTTGAGACCTTACAAATTTATCTCAAAAAATAAAATAAAATAAAATTACTAAATATTTTTTGATACCAATAAATAAACTTTTACACATAACATAAGATGCTTCAAAGTCCTTAATCTCATCCAAACACCCCCTGAATTATATAAATTATTTAATTTATCAAGTTCTGAACCATACATGATTTCATCTAACTTTTCCTTTTTTTTTTTTTTTTGGATATTATTATTTTTTGAATGCTATTAAGGTTGGCGTTTTCTTCTTTATTAGTTAGTGGGAATGGAGTCGCGCACCAGTACCTTAAAAAAGCAAAAAAGAAAAATCACACGTAAAAAGAAGGCATCAATAATTCCGATCTTTTTTTGGAAACTTTGACAAAGACACAAAGTGACTTTCTTTTGCATACGCATCCAACAGTAATTCAACAATCCCTTATCGATCGTCCAAATATATTTTTACATTATATCTAAAAATACTAATTAATCACAAAAACTCCGACGTGTTTTTTTAAAAAGGGAAATAATTCGTGAACCTTCTTTTTTCAGAAATTAAATTATTGATTTATTTTTTCAATTTTTCTAATTATAGGAACTTCTTTTCTTTTCCTGTCCTTCTTTTTTTAGAGAAACGAGCACACAACCTCTTGGCATAGAACATCCTATTTTAAGAATTTGTAAGATGAAATAATATTCTTACCTTTGTCGCTCTTATATATATATATATATATATAAACATCTGCATCCTTATTGGTACTCCAATTTTTCATTTAATATCTCATTTGAATAGTGTTAAATCAAATTTTAAATTAAATAGTCAATAAAACATTATATTACAAAATTTAAATAAGAAAAATATATAAATAGTTTAGTGTGGTTATTTTTGTCTTCTAACCTTAATAATTGAAAAGCAAAGCATATAATTATATGAGGCAAAAAATCTGATATGTAAAGTGAAAAGACCCAAAAAAATAATTTTGTATTATCCAGATTTACATTCTCCATAATTTTCTTTAGAAAAGAGCAATATTTATTTTCTTCTCTCACCTGATGATTTTCTCTAAGTAGGATGGTTCAATTCACCATCATAGGAAAAAAGTAAACAAAATGTGAAAAATGTATAAAAGTACTGTACCTAATGGAAATTTGTTAGGATTCTTAATTTCAAAATAAAGTTATCTAACTTCCTGTTGCGCTTCCAACTTTCCATCCAACAATAATTCAACAACCTTTCATTCATTATCTAATTATTTTTAGATTATATTTAAAAATATTAAATAATCACCAAAACTCCTAGGTCTTTTTAAAAAAAATAATAAATAATGAACCATGTTCTTCAGAAATTAAATTATTGATTTTTTTTAATTTTGTAATTATAATAACTTCTTTTCTTTTCTTTCTTTTTTTTCCCCAAAGCAATGTGTAATATGTTCAGATTCTTATATTATAATATTTGAAGAACAATACGAGAAAAATCACCAAATAAATCAATATGTAATAGAAAATCTCATAAAATTACTATTCAGTAGAAAAGAGTTCCATACGTATAGTGGGATTTAAACACGTACGTCTTGATATTTATTTGAACAAGCACAAAATTCTTGGCGTTAAACATCCTATTTTAAAATTTTGTGTGAAAAAATAATAATGTTAGCTAAAAATTTGATGAACTTTTTATTTTGTGCATAATTCTGCTGACTAAATACCTTTGTTTTTCTACATTTTTTCAAAGGAAATAGATATTTGCACTTCACCAATTGATGTTTGTACTCCATTTTATAATAATTGACCAGATCATCCACTAGTTATTAAAGAAACTAATTTATATACTTTGATTATGATAAATTATATTTCAATTATATACTTTTCAATTATGGTGGAAATATTAAATATTAATTTCTATAATTAGTTATTTAATGCCAAATTCTTTCTTCAATTGTACCTCAATTTTTTCTTTTTCATTTCCTTATATCTTAATTAGTTATTTGAGTAAGTTTTTAAAATCTCATATTACTTTTACATATTTGATATTAAATTAACAACAAGGAATTTATGGTTTTAATCTTACACAAAACCTCAAAGTTACTTAGAATTATTAAATTTAGAGCTTACCAAACAGATTATGTAATTCTGGGAGGCTGTAATATACATTCTTAATTACATGGATTTTCCTGGTAAAACTTTAAAATTTAATCAATAATTCTAGAGTTAACTTCTTACTATTTTGCTTAATATTAAAACTTAAAAGAAAAATAACTTACTTTATAAATCCATCGCTTATTAATTTATTACTATCAAACATATAAATACAATGATGAGAGTTAAAGAAATAATACCGATGGGCAATTTTATCATTTGCCCAAATTAAAGTCAAAGTAGAGTGCACACATCATTTTGTGGAATGCAAATATTAATTTCCTTTTAGCGAACATATATGTATGTACTTATTGATACTCCAAGTTTTTCATTTAATATCTCATCCAAATAGTGTCAAATCAAGTTTTATATTAAATAGTCAATAAAAAACATTACATTACAAAATTTAAATAAGAAAAAAAACATATAAATAATTTGGTGGGGTTAGTTTTATCTAACCATAGTAGTGGAAAAGTAAAGCATGTAAAGCAAAATCTGACATGCCAGATGAAAAGAACCATCAGTAATTTTGTATTTTCCAGATTCACATTCTCAATAGTTATCTTTAAAACAATAATAATAATAATAATAATAATAATTAATATTTCTTTTCTTTTGTCAAATGATGATTCTCCAGTTTCGGTCAAACTATTTTTGTGGAATGACAAATGATGGTTCTCCATCATAGGAAAAGGGAAGCAAACTGAGAAAAATTGATAAAAGCATTGTACCTAATAGAAATTTATTAGGATACTTTATCTAAAAACGGCTTAACATTTCTTATTAATTGTCATTAATATTCAATACATGTTAAATGTGAAAAATAAAATATACGTAATATATATATTTAATATACGTTCGTATAATTAAAAAAAGGAAAAAAGAAAAAAAAATGGAATGAAACAAAAATGATGCGAAACGAAATCGGACAAATAGTCGAAAATAGGACAAAGGAAAAAAAAGTAAAGAAGCTGACAGAAAACCAGTTGGCAATTTGAAGTTTAGTGGTTGATTAGTACAGACATACAATGTGCTGCGATAATTGAATTGGACATAATCGATCGTGGTAACAGCCGATTGGTAGTTTATCACATGTATTATATCTCATGCTATTTATGTTTATCGTTCAAGTTATTATTTAATTAACTTTTAAAGTATAAATACTTTGTTGTCTTTATACCATATTGTTGTGAGTAAATATCCTTATAAAACAAATAAATCAGTTAAATCTTTTACCTATTTTTATAATTTAATTATATGTGTGCAATGAAACGTAAGCTATTAAGTTCTTCTGGTATGAAATAAAAATGACTACAAAAAATCCAAATAATAAAAGCTAGAAATATGCATGAAAAAGATATAATGTGCATCGGTGCCAAAAATACAGAGAGGACAAATAATGTCAATATAGCCTCGCTTGTGGATCATATATTTAATATTCCTAAACACCCAATATATGACAAAGTACATTATATAGATTTTTGGTTGCAATAATAAGTACAAAAAATACATGTAATCATATCTTAAAAGTTAACCTAATAACGAATTAAATCACTAACATAAGTGCATGAAGAATTTGGATTTATAAAATTTTTCAATTTTTCTAAGATCCTAAAGAAAATTGATAATAAAAAATAAAAAATGAATGACTGAACCTAAGGAGCCAAATAAATAACTCCATATTTTTACTTTAGAATCTGATTAGATTTTGTCTGTCTAAATAATTCCATACCGACATATCTGGAATAATAATTACTAGTAAAAATAAAAAGATTGTACGAAGCATTGAAGTAACTTCATTCCCAACAGTCCAAACATGAAAATTCTTGTCAGATTCTAGACCATTCATGAAAATCAAGAAAAAAATTATTGAAATATACGTAGCTCCTACATAAATAAAGAGCTACAAAATATAAGTTCAGTAGAATCTAGAATGCGAATATACCCAAAAAAAAAAAAAAAAAAAAAAATGGAAAAATGAAAATGCTGAATAAATTGAATTCGGAAGTAATACTACTGTGAGACTTCTATAAATAAAACTATTGAACCAAACAATTTAAATAAAATACTATTTGAGGTTTAAACTTTTTACTCTATTTAAAATTGTATTTGAGTTTTATTTAATTATTAGATGAATTGAGTTTGAATAGATTTTAATTGAATTGAACACAAAGCAAACCAAGTTTTGACTTTTGAGGAATTGATTATGAATCAAGCTCAAATAGTTATACATTATTTTTAACTGATGAGGCTAAAATCTTGTTTTAAATATCCTCAAGGGATAATTACCTTGCCAATAAAGCCTTAGCTAAGTGGTAAGCTGGAGGCACTATTAGCCAAGCAGTTAGAGGTTCAAATTTATTTTTCTATTGAATAGTAAACTTATATACTTGTTTACTAGTTGTACTTGATGTTCATTTCTGATATAATTATTAATTGATTTAATAATGTAATGAAATTGCTATGGTGTAATGAATTGCCTCTCGAAAAGGGATAATTAAGCCTTGAGATTGGCCTAAGTACATAAACAACCCTTCATTGTCGTTAGTTCACCCCTAAAAAAACATAATTGCATTTGTTTATTATTATAATTAAACCACATAAAAGATTAAAATATTGACTATTGACAGTGAATGTTACAGTAATATCCTAAATCATGTTGGAATATTTTTGTAATTAAATAATATCTTAGAGAATGTTTGAGGTAATTATCCCTATTATAAAAGATAGCCCAAGATTTGGCTTCCAATGCTTGAAAATGGGACATGCAATTTTAAGAATCGATCTTAAATTGGATATCCAGTATCTCAATTTATTTCTCAAATCTAAACCTAAATGATAAATATAACGAACTTTCCTGAAATATGAAAGTTAATATAATTCTAAAACTACTTTAAAATTTGGTGTAAAATTTTATATTTTCACTTCAATGATTGCGTTTCATAATAGAAAGCCAACGCTAGTGGAGAACACCTTCACTAATATCCTTTGCATTGTCTACAACATTAATAAAATGCTTTTTGTAATAAAAAGCTGACACGACTCAAGAATTTGAACGAAAATTTAATTTTATTCTCATTATCATTGATGTGTAATGATTATTTTTCTGGAAAAGTGTTTAATATGATAGAATAGATCACATCAATGCGTATTAGTATAATGTAATCACATATTTGATAGGTGAAATTATAATTACATATATATTCTTTGTTAACTCTGAACTCACACAGTCAGTCAACTAAGGCCAATTGATAATTGTATCTGAGAAGTGCAATTATTAATCCGCCCCTAGAAGTTAATTTCTCGCTCATGTTATAATTACCTTATTATCATTGATATGTAATGATTATTTTCTGGAAAAGGGTTTAATATGTTAGAATAGGTGACATCAATGCGTATTAGTCTAATGTAGTCACATGTTTGATAGGTGAGATTATAATTACATATAGATTCTTTGTTAACTCTGAACTCACACAGTCAGTCAACTAAGGCCAATTGATAATTGTATCTGGGAAATGCAATTATTAATCCGCATCTAGAAGTTAATTTCTCCCTCATGTTATAATTACCTTATTGTCCAAGAAGAAGATGAGATCACGCACAACGAGACAGTTTTACCGGAATTGTCAAGGGCCAATATGGTAATACAACACTCAATCCAGATTACTATTGCTAAACAAAAATAATTAGATCATAGAATTTAATATTCTCACTTGCAGTCTTCCGGATCAGCTAGACAAAGCAATTTTATTTAATTCGGATCCTAATAATAGAGATTAGCTAAATACGCTATTAAATACGTTCCCAGTAAAAAGGGCTAAATCATTAAAGTTGTGAGTGTGACAAAATGATTGAAGTTGAGAATCTAATTTTCATCCTCGATATTATTGATTTGTAATGATTACATTTACTGCTTGTAATGAAAAATCAAAACAATTCAAGAATCTCAGTGAAATTCCAACTGTACCTTTGATGTCACGGATTTACAAAAATAAAAAGTTGTACACTTCTTGATGTTTGTGAAATTTACAAAAATCACCCGGCATTTATTGATTTTTACAAAGGGTATTGATTTTTACATCCCATTCTTTACCTCCCACACTCCATACCCCACTTTTTTTCAATTGAAAATGGTCTTATTGCCCTCATTTATTAAGTATTGATTTTTGCATTTTAATCTTTACTTTTCCTTAGCTCAATACCCATAATTTTTCCTCATAAAAAAAAAAGAAAGAAGTATTCCTTTTTTGTAAATGATCTAATCACCCTAATCTACATTCTTAAATTTTTATCATTACCAAAGTACCCTTGTTTTACTTCAACTTTTTCCTTTTTAACATTTACAACACTTTTGAGGTTTCAAAAATTTCAACGACAAAACTTCACAATTTTTCCATCTATTTATTATTAATTTTTCTTAATAATCATTCATAGACTTAAACTTTTTAAACTTATAACCATTTTTAATGAAAGTAAGACATTTGAAAAATTCGCAAATGTCGTCTAAAATTTAAAATACTAATTATCTAAAGAAGGTATTAAACTCATATTAAATCATTAAAATTTCAATAAATCAATAATTTTATATGTTATAATTTCATGTTGAATTAATTGGTTAGATGCCATTTCATTAACATTCTTTTCAATCTTAGAAGGTAGTCAAATTAAATGCATTTTGAATAAATATAAAGATGAAATATATAATTACATATTAAATAATGTTATTATAACAACTTTTTTATTTTTTTAATCAAACATTTAAGGATTTTGAGTCACAAACAAAGTATTGTGAGTATAATAAGAGTATTGTAAAGGAAAACGAAAAAGGGGAAAATTTTATCCCTAAAAATCTTGAGAATAATGGCCTAAAATAAATGAGAGCAAGTAATTCATTTACAACTAAAAGAAGTGAGGGAAGTGCAAGAGGTAAAGAACGGAGTGTGAAAATCAACACCTTTTACAAAAAGCTCCCTCGTAACAAATTTGCACTTTCATCAGAAAAACCTAGCCTCTCTTTGGATCTATTTTCCGGTTAGAAAGCCATACTCCAAAATAATTTTTCATCTCCAATTTTTTGTCATAAATACATATCAAGTATATTAAATATTTTTTTTTTTTTAAGTATCCAAGAGCTTATGAATGCTACAATACACGTCCACCACATTCTTCAGTGCAACTAACAGATTTACCCAGTCCACTCTCAAAACACACAACTCGAAGCAAGCCCAAAACAAAGCCGTAACATTTCTCACTATCATCCATGATTTAAAAATAATTAATCCTTAAACCATGTAAACCAACAAATACTATACAAAACATTTCCACATTTTGCTACTCTCACAACTCATCTTCCACTTCTGGAAACTCAAGCACCAAAACATGAAGGATGGAATCTTCACGAACTCTTTGATTTATTACAATGCATGGTTCTAAGCCAGAACAAGAAGGCCAGAGAGTAACAGAATATATTTATTCGAGATGCCGAGTTCTAACAGACATCCGTCTTTACAACATACCAAGTTCACATAAGAAAATGCTAAATGTCAATCACAGACAATTCAACATCAGGTCCACAACTATTACCGTTCACATGAGACTTTCATACAGTTACTCGAGAAACACCCCCATCAACCAGCAAGCAGCAGCCACTGATCGTTGGTTTTATTATGCCATTGTCTCCCTTCAAGCATCTGTATTTTGGCAAATCCAAATGCGTCAGTTAGTACGACCTATTCTAGTATGAAATTTCGTCATAGGGTAACATATCCTAGGTTGTAATAACTTACTGTTAGGTGAATATGCGTTCCTTGAAGAAAAATCAGAAGATGCCCTCGGAATTGAGATGGACAGCTGGGTGGAGGAGAAAACGTTTTTGTTCGTCCCGTCATCGTCATCGTCCAGTGTGGACCACGATTCCTTAGTAGTGGGCCACTCGCTGAAGAAAGGAAGCACGGCATGTTGCTCTGGCTTGACAGGACCCGGTGAACCGATGTCGCTCCCCAAGAAGCAGTGCTGCTGGCGCTGTTTCGGCATGGCGGTGCTAATAGGCTCAAAGGCATGGTGTATGTTTTGTGGGGCAGACGAGGGGCACAGAAATGGGGAGTCGGATTTCTTTTTCAACAAGGAGGTTGAAGATACCTGCGAGGGGACAAGTTGCCATGTGCCATTTCCTGCACTAGAGCCTAAACCTAGAGTTCCAACACTTCCAGGAGCTTCTGGAGAGAAAGTATGATCGTCTGCATCGGGGGTCAGTCCGGAAATGTACCTGTGTATTCAACTTAGGTTAGATATCGACTCATTTGCAAGAATTAAGGCAAATGCTTGCAGTTAGCTGAAAAGTAGCTAATCTCACTACATAGGGTTGATCAGCCCAAAACTTCACCTTTACCTCCAAAACTGGTGGACGCCCACAAACATAGCAATTATATTCTAGCAGAAAAAGCTAAAACGAACTTTTCTTATGAAATTTGAACAGAGATTGGGTTATTCTTCACATACCTCAGCATAAATGCACCTAACCTATAATAGTCTTGTATTCATAATCATCATTTATTCATAAATGCACCTAACATAAATTCATGAGCATAGAAATGGAATGAGCACAATAGAGTGAGCACGAAAAAGAAGATGGATAACAGAATGCTGTTTAACATCCAACGTTTTGTGCCTTTTTCACCATTATTTTTTTAGCACTCAACATATTCTAGCAATGCATACACAATACATCATCCAAGTCCCCGCTATTAACACTGAAATTTGAAAGACATAAAAAAAGTAGTACTATTTTAATAGAAGAAATGAGGACAACTAGCCACTAACGCAACATGTGGAACCTTTATTAGATTACCTTGCCGCTCTTTTGCTTGTTAGAATGATTTAGAAACCAACTCATTGTACGAACCATATATGAATATCTACAGATGAGTTTGTATTTTTATTTTTTCCTGTTTTGTTTGGGATGAGTTGGGAATACAAAATATTCTATTCCTTCATAGCGAAAGTAGTTGGGCCAGTCATTAATGGAATGCATAGAAAATAAAAGAAATTTCCTGCAAGAGCTACTATTTCGTATATTATCATCGGACAAAGAGCATAAGGAGAGAGAGAGAATATCAGGGTTTACAATTTCAGGGAATATGTTAAAGTGGGCAAGATGAGTATACTTCAAACTTTCTATATCCAGTTGGTTATGACTAATGAAACTCATTCAGTTTTATAGATATGTCCAATAGCAAATCACATCTTTATAGAAATTATGGCATATTTAGGCAATAGTTACTTCGTTTTTCTTGAACTTTTCAATAAACTGCATGCTTAGACATCTAGAGCAGGAAGAACTGATCAATCCCTGTATTTTCTCTGCTTTTTGACCAGAAAAACCTGCCTCCCATATTCCCCCAGATGCCTACCCCAAAAACTCGCAAGCAGGCAAAAGACAATGTTCTCTTTCCTATTATTTTGTCTCTTTCTCGCGAAGGCACATCCAACTAAGTGAGGACCCTTCTATTACCTTTTCTCAAAGCTAAGATTTTTCTACAGTATATAACGATTCACAGGTAAGAACAAAGTGGACAAGTTGGATAATTAAGCCAGCTATAACAGAAGTACCTGAATTCCTTGTTATCAATCCCATATGACATAGGTTCCATATGCAGCTTTGTCACATTGCTCCCAAAAGATGATCCCTCTGAACTAACAGCACAATACAACGGCATGTTCTGAAAGCTCCCATTGCCACTACCTTGGAAGCTTCCACTGCTACTACCGCACCCACTAGATATGTGTGACATTGCAGTCGACAAGGACTGCGAAGTAGATTGGGATTCCACAGGCTTTCTTGAACGGTTGCGACCACGGTGCATGTGCCGCTCGCAATATTTGGAGTCTGGATGTGCGTCTTTGGAGCACCTCCACTTTTTACCATCTGTCCTCCGGCATCTCCCTGGCTCAGGATCAAATTTCTTCCCGTAATAAGAACAGTAGCCCACTACATGACAATAGCCAATTTTAAGGTCCCAAAGTTTGATAATGCAAGCGCAAATAGGATTGTATTTTGAAGTACTACATGAACAAGCTACTCATGACAAACTAACCACGTGTTGTTCATTCTCTTGAAACCACCAAATATTCTTTTTTACTCAACAACCTCTCACAGAACTTATTCTCTCGAAAACATAATATTGCATATTAAAACAAGCATTCCCATTCCCAAAAATCAGTATATTCTTCCAATTACCTCATAATTTGCAAAATTTTTCTTAAGCTGACTTATCAAAAGATACAAGTTTTTGTTAAAGAAATCTTCAGATTGTACACTAGCAATGGAACTCATCAGCTCTGAAATAGGTAAGCATCTATACTACCATTTACATATTATGACCAGGAACAAACAGAGGGGCCCAAACCACAGAAATCTATATAGTATTAGCTTCTACTTCAGCAAATTCCAATGCGAAATTAAATGGAGTTTGGTCACATTTTCACTAACAACAACATTTCCAACCATAATTATATCCCTTAGTATCTATTTAGCATCTGTTTGTCCATATGCATATTCATATAAGTGCAACATCCAAGAAAAAACACCAAAGCAGCAAGAGGATTACACGAAGGATGGTGGAAGAAACGGGCCGAAA
>JACFYI010003421.1:1273080-1283686 GCA_014898755.1 Handroanthus guayacan | reverse complement strand
TTTAAATAAAATTTCCACACAAAGTATGTACCTAGAAAACTATAACATGGCTTTCATGTGTTTCGCTGAAAAATATTCAAAGAAAAATTCATTTCTTAAAATGAAATTTTTAACAAAAAGAGGGAAAAATAACAAGGCTAAGTGAGATTCTAATCCTATCGTTGCATGTTCAGTCTAAAAATTCGCATGCAAGTTAAATGAAAGTTTGTGGCTAGATATTTCACATAAAGGTTAATTTGGGATACTCTCCATCTGTATATTTCACTTGAAAATTTAATTATGAATCAAAGTATTTCGATAACTTTAAATTGGGAGGACGAACGTTGTTAAGCTATTGAGGATTAACATGCCATAACTAACAAATTTTAGTGAGTGAAGCGTTATTTTCGTTTTTTTAATGAGACAGTTATTACATCAAATTCTTAATACATTATACCAATAATATCTAAAATCAATAAATAACAAGAAAGTATCTAATAAAGTTATTATACACTAAAAAATCAAATAAAATTATGATTCAGTAAAATAAAAGCCCAACGTCCTAAGTGAAAATTCAACTTATAATCTCTGAGTGAAATGTCGCTTAATGGATTGACCATATCTCTAGCAATTCCCGTTGGGCTTCTATGAATATTTTCAACAAGTAATCATACTAGTAACAAAATAACATAGAACAACTTTGGTTTATCAAAATACTACGTCAAAGTCTACTCATTGTGAGGATTGAATTTGGGCTTTTATTACCCTGTCTAAATAATTATAGCAATTCGTACACGATAACATAAAATAATATACCTTAATCTTGTTTTAGAATGTAATGATTTCTCTCAAGTAAGGATGTTCTCTACAAGTCTAGGCTTTTGTTGTATGCACTAAGCCTGCTATTTTAGAGGGCCAATAAAAATTTGGCTGTTTACAATTCTAGATGTTATTCATGTGTGGTCCAGCCCAAAATAGTTGGGCTCATATTTCAATTTGGGTCCAGCAACATTGCGAGTCCGGCGGTGGAGCATGAAATTCTTCCTCCTCCTGTTCAAAAGGTCTTTTGTAAAGCCGAAGGGTTTAAAAGTAAAAATACTATTTTCTTCTATTTGAATTTTTTTTTCTTTATTTATCCCCAAAAAAAAAAATTCTTTTCTTTTTTTTTTGTTGCAATAAGCTAGTAGTTCAATAATAAGCTCTCATTTCTACAAATAGATAAATCGCGAATTCGAGTGTTGTATAGGGGAATTTGAGAAATTAGACATGATCTCTTTTTTCTTGAAAAAAGAAAAATTATTATTCAAGAAAATAATAATGAGGGATGCTAAAAGTAATTGGGAAGCGTGTGGAATTTTTATTTTTAATAGAATATATTAAAATAATATTTTAGATTAATAGAATATTTTAAAATAAACATAGACTACAAATTTTAAAAATAATTATCCTAAACCAAAAATAAGACATAATTATGAAGAATCCACATGGCTTTGTTTGGGATCAGCAAAGCAAAACATTATCAACCAAAAGGGGAAGAATGTTACAATCAAAAGGGGGAGAGCCCTAATTATTACAAAAGACATGATTCTGTCCGCAATCAAAATGATTCAGCTCATCTAGGACTAAGATATGATGCACTACTACTATATGAATGTGGATAATTTATTTTTTTTTTTTTTCATATTTGAACCCATAATTGGGGAGAAATCCAATATAAAATCTAAAAATTGAAAGAAATACATCCCAATCTAATTGAAAAATATAAAAACGCTAGGAATGTAGATGTTGAGGTGAGCTTGTTAAAATTTGAAATTTGATACATTAAAAATTTTTTAGAATCAAGGCTCGCTCTGAACCCAATACCATGTGAGTTGGACACAATTACACTCGCATTATAATTTTAAAAGTATATTTTTTAAGAAAAATTAATAATACGATACCTTTGAGAAAATTTATGTAACAAATAATCAATTACTTACAAATTTATATGTGCATCCTTATTTTTTTTAAGAAAAATGATAAATTAAATTATTTATGAGTGTAATCTATCACTTTATTTTATAAAAAATTTATATTTATATTTCACATATGGTTATACATTCGCATATATTTTTATATATAGATAAGTGCATATCACATAAAATATATAAACAATAAATAAGCATATGCATATATCACATGTATATTACAACAGGTCGAATTAAGGTTAAAAAATTTAAACATAAGATCCTTTTTAATATTCATTTATAATTCCATAAGTTACCTCAAGGAAGTAAAATTAAGATTGGTTTGAATTCTACCTAAACCAATTACCATCCATGAAAACATAGGATGCGCCCTTTGACTAAAATAATTTTAGCGGTTATTAATTTTAATAAGATGTATACTATCTAGCCAATCATACATTTTCAATCAGTTCTATAAAATACTTATAATATTTATTTAATATCCCTCATCCCACGGTAAAATTGCATTCACTTCCTCTCAACTATAAATAATAATAAAGGTTAATTACATCTTACTACCCTCTAAAGTTATGAAATTACCAATCACTACCATCATGATTTGAAAATTACAAATTAACCTCCATAACTTTGCAAAATTATCAAATAATCCATTTTATTAAATTTTTTGACAAAAAAACTATTAATATCTTTTAATTTTTTTATTGCACTAACTGCCAATTATGCCTTCGTACTTGACCGTTGTGATTTTAGATATTAAAATTAAAAAATATTATTATTTTTCTGTCAAAAAAGCTAACAAAATAGATAATTTTATAATTTTATAAATTTATAGAGGCTAATTTATAATTTTCAGATCATAATATTAGTAATTGATAATTTTACAATATCAAAAAAATAGTAAGATGTAATTAATCCTAATAATAATAAGCCAGCCATGGGAATCTTACATGATTTCCGTCCATGATTCATGAAAACTAGTCAAACCAAACTTTATAACAAAAGAAAAAGAATCATTTACCCCCCACCCCCACCAACCTGGCTCTGTTCTGTTTATCATTGGACGCCAAGTCAGTGCTGGACAGCTTTTTTCGACAGTTCCACTAAATATTTATGCCAACTGCCCAATAAATATATTCTCTCCCTATATAGTAGTAATACCCATATTCCTTTCTTTCTGTAAATAATTATAATCCCCAGCTTTTCCATCGTCTCTCTTTAATTCTCTCTCTCTCTGTAATCAGCCATGAGTCTCTTTGGCCTTGGCAGGTAATTCCCTGAAAGAGACTTTAGATTTATAGTTGCATGATTGCTTTATGTCAGATCTGTCGTTTCTTATTTTTTTCTTTTGTTAATTTGTAATATGTTGCTCTTTTCTTGATTATTTTCATCTGGGTTTCTTCTCTTTGCATATTCTGTGCTTTTTGTGGTTTGATGGAAATATCAAGAATTAATTTTTGACAGAGAACGAGGTAAGAAGGCGAGGGAATCTAATAAAGGGTGAAAAGCTTAATGATTTGTTATTTGTTTGAAGCTAACGTAGCCATTGATGTATGTTGTGTGGGACGGAATTGAAACTTTAGATTCTGATTCTATAAAAATGCTTTAACTGATGGTTGATTGTGGCAGGAATCAGGATTTTTGTTCAGTGAATCAGACTGATTATTCCATTCATATTTGATTCACAATGATTGTTTGCTATGAGATGTTCTATGTGGACTTTCGATCCTGTCTCTTCTCTAGAATGCTTAAAAGTGCTGTCATTTATGCAGTGGCTTGTTCTTCTTTTGATTATAAATCTCATCTATGTCTTCTTTTTTGTGTATGTGTGTGTAATGGTGTGGAGGATGGAGGACGGGTAATACATTAAAGTATACAACTTAAAATCCTGTCATTACCGAAGTTGTCGCAGTATTGTTCGCAGGAACGGTGAACGGCCGAAATGGAATGAGAACGGTCTTCTCCGTTCCAATGTTCCCATAGGGAATGGTTCTTGTCTTAATTAATACAAGCATATAAATCGGCTGGAATGGAGTGATACGCCAATTCGCAGTGGAATGGAATGGAACGGAACGATGATTTTTGCATGTTTTAATATTTTTAACACTTTCTCTTAAAATAAAAAAAAAAAATATTCTATACTTTGAATTAAAAAATGTCTGGTCCAGCTGCTATTGTTCCATGACATTGCAATGAAACTGTAACAGTGGTTTGTGTTCCAACCTCCCCGATTGTTCCTGTGAACCATACCTCGCACCCATGGCTTGTGGTTCTTCACATGCTAAATTTTACTGCACCACTATTGGACAAGAAGGTCTTATATAATATAAGCATATTAGCGCATTATTATAAAATCTTTATTCTTGGCTTTCTCTATGTCAAACATCTACATTTTCATTGGTTAAACATGATAAAATATCAATTTTTGGTTGCTGGATGTTATCTTGTACTGAGTTGAGTCTCAAGAAGTTTGATTCGTTTATAATCTATGCCTCGTATAATGGTGTATAAGTAGAAGTGTGGATGTCATGGATTTTCGAATTTCATTTAGTGCATTGCTGAAATATGCAATACAAGTCAACGTTTTGATGTATTGCCATTGGTTAGAGTTGCTGTCAAAGCTAGGCTAGTCCTTCACACTTCTTCTTACAGTGATGATGTCAATTATATAAATTCATTACCAAATTAATCCATGGATTATTATCTATAATAAACGGAAACTCCCATGAACTGTGTTTACAAACAAAATACTCCTTTTTGCTGAGAATCCTGTTAACAACTCAGTCACATAGTGCTGAACTAATTGTCGATGATTCTGTGAGAGTTCATCCAATTCATTCTTTCTAATGTAATTTTTGTTCAGTGAGTTTTCTTGTGGAGTTAATCTAATTGTTTATAATGTTGTATTTTCTATTTTTAAGCAGGAATCAAAGAACTTTCCGCCCTAAAAAAAGTGCTCCCTCAGGCAGTAAGGTGGATATCATTGTTGCACTTTACATATGTTGCTCCCTCTTTCAGTTCTTTTCATTTTTGCTTCTTGTTTTACAATTGCTGTGTTGTACAATTCCCAACTTGATGAATCATAGCGGCAAATTTAATTTATCCCTATTTTTGTGCTTCCTTCTGGAACACGGTTTCCATCTCTATTGCCTGTTTATTATCATCATTTAGATGTAGCAATGAATTATATAAAAGTTCGGTTTTTAGTTATCAGCATTGGTTCATTTTGTTAAAGATATGATGGGGGATAAAAATTCATGCTTTTCCTGTTATATTACCTATCCGAATGGTGAATGCTCTATTCTTGATTTTTTCATTGAATCTTTCGTAACTGTATGGTGCAGGGGGCACAGCTGAGAAAGCATATTGATGCCACTTTAGGTAGTGGGAACTTGAGAGAAGCTGTAAGGCTGCCTCCTGGGGAGGATATCAACGAATGGCTTGCTGTCAATAGTACTCTCTCTCTCTCTTGCTCTCTCTCTCTCTCTCTCTCGTGTGTGTGTGCATATAGTAACTCCTCGTTACATCTTTTGATATAGTCCTCAATGGCATAAAACTTCATAAATTGCTACGGCATAACTATTAGATTTCAACATTAATGATGCGTACAATGTATCGTTTTGCTCATCTGATGCTATTACCTTCTCTCCTAGGATCAGAACTTAAAAAGCTTCTTGATTTTCAATTTTCAGCTGTAGATTTCTTCAACCAGGTGAATCTTCTCTATGGCACTCTCACCGAGTTCTGTACGCCTGAGAACTGCCCTACAATGTCTGCTGGCCCTAAGTACGTCAGAGTCATCATAATTTTCTTAGGTTTATCTTTCGATTATAACCAGAGTATACTTGTTTTTCCCCATGTTAGAGGCTACAAAAGAGAAGAAAATTTTAAATAACTTAATCAACTTGATTTTATTGCAAATATATAATGGATATGATCTATTCTTGCAAATTCAGATAATTTCGGGTTTTTCTTTTTCTCTTTTTTTTTTCCGTTATTTAACCAAGAAATGAAGAAACATAAAAAATATCAATGTTCCTGACCTGAATATAAATATTTTGCAGGTACGAGTACAGATGGGCAGATGGTGTACAAATTAAGAAACCTATAGAAGTTTCAGCACCGAAATATGTCGAATATTTAATGGACTGGATCGAAACCCAGTTGGATGACGAGTCAATATTTCCTCAAAGGCTCGGTAATTACAATGTCTAATTCAGTTTAAAATTCTTTGCTTGAATATAGTTTGGTAATGCATATCCATCAGCCAGTTTGGTGAAATATAGCTTTCTATATTGATAAAAATTCTCTTTACTCATTGACGATTTATCTCATTCGTTTTGTATTGGCACGTAATACTGACAAAAAGAGTATTTGTAGGAGCACCGTTTCCTAATAACTTCCGGGATGTCGTGAAGACTATATTCAAACGTTTGTTCCGTGTATATGCACATATATATCACTCTCATTTTCAGAAGATTGTGAGTCTTAAGGAGGAGGCACATCTAAATACCTGCTTCAAGCATTTTATACTGTTTACATGCGTAAGTTCTCTCATTCTTTGGTTTTAAGCATTTTATGCTTTTAGTTGAATTTTAGATGTTTTGAAAGTGTGTGGAAGTAGTGTTTCTACTTTTGAATCGCTAAAATCAAAAGTTTAATTAAATCTTTTGAATTTAGATGTTTTGAAAGTGTGTGGAAGTAGTGTTTCTACTTTTGAATTTTAGATGTTTTGAAAGCAGAGGCAAAAAAATGAAAGTGAAAATAAAGTTCAATTTTAGAGAATCAGAAGCAAAAGAAGTTTTTCCAAATACTACAAAATAACTTAATTAAATCTAAAAGTTGAAAGTGCTTTTGAAAAGCTGTTTAGACGGCCCCTACATCTTATTATTTGCTTTTGCGAGAGCTCTTACATCGCCTTTTTAGTGTGTCTTAAAATGGATAGGAATACTGTTCTATGACTAAAAAATCTTTATCTTTTTGTGCAGGAATTTTCGCTGATCGACAAGAAGGAACTTGCTCCGTTGCAAGAGCTCATAGAATCCATCGTCCCGTATTAAAGTTGCTTTAAGCTCCTGCTATATTGAACTGATGTTATGTAGAGTTAAAATAAGTGTTTGCTTAAAGTTCCCAGTAACAATCTAAGTTGTCTAATTTGCAGCTATTTCACCATCTTATTGTAACAAAAATTCAGCTAGATTGTGCTTGTGATACCCCTGTAAACTTCTTTCTCTGACTTATATTAGTGCCAAACAAGTTTGTATCCATTTATTCCTTGGAACAATTTATTCAATACCTCTTAAGGTTTCGCCTAATTACATAATCATTTTGCCTACTTACATAATCACCTCATGCAGTTTGAAAAATTACAGTAGCATTCCCACCATTAGTTCAACCGATGGAGTTTGTGTGATATTTTATATCCTTTGAAACTCAATATATTGACTCAAATTTACGAGTCGGTCCCTTGTTAAAAATATTTTCAAGATTTTAATTATAATGTTAGATGGATTCTAGAGGGTTTTCCATAAGTTGAACCAGGAATGTTATCATATTTTCTTAAACCCTATGGATGTGTTTAGTTGTAGAGGTAATTATCCCTATATTCTTTCATGTTTCAGATGATCATACATTCAGGAAAAGAAATGAGACAACTTCAAAATTTCTCTTTCATATATATGGTCTTGATTCTGTACTACAAATGTTTCTTAGTCGATACAGAAGAAACTAAAACTTTTCCTCATATGATCCACCTTCAACATTTGTTTTCCCCAGTAGGCGCTCAAGGGTTATCTTCTTTATACCATTTACAAGTGCTGTTACAATTGGATTTTGACAATTAATCAACAAAATTTTCATCTGATTCGGGGTACGTTAGGAAAAGGCTCTCGTTTCCTCTTAGTTGCAGGCTTTCCAACCGGAGGAGTTCCAAAAACATTCCACAATCTTAGCGTCTCATCACCAGCTACAGATGCAACGGTATATCCATCCGGGCTCTGCAACAATAACAAATAGATGGAGAAGACAAAAATGTCAATTATCAGCGATCCACAACCAATCTACGAAACATAATAAATATGATCAAATGATTAACAGGGTAATATGATACTTTACCGGCTAAAATCCATTTGTTTTGGCACGTTACTCCAAAAAGTAATTTAAGGTACTTTACTTTCTAAACTTAATGTCACCAAAACACTGTGCTAGCTAAGTGGATCTTCATTTGAATATATAGCGTGAGAATGCCTTGAGTGGATTTCAACAAAATATACAGTGAGAAAATTATCATGTGATATGCAATAGGAGAATTAGCATGTAGTTTTAATGTGCGTTGTCAAAGGACATTTTTGTCACTTCTTCCCCTTTTCCTTCAAAAAGAGCGCGTGAAGAGGAAGAAATAAGAAGAATGTTTTTTTTTATGAGGCATGTAAAGATTATATACTAGCCTTCCTGTTGGTATTTTGTTTGAAAATTACCTAGGGAGCAAAAAGGCTTCAATGACTTTTAAGTTGAAAGTTTTTAAGTTATTTTTGGAGGGAACGAGTGCCAAAACGAAAAAACTTGCGGAGTGGAAGAGCCAGTTAACCCCTAATCAATACCTTTGCCATGCTTAGCACTCTAGACGTGTGCCCATAAAGCTCTGCAATCTTAACCATCGACGGGTACTTCCAAAGGATAAGCTGGTTCTCATTAAACCCGTGAGCGCTCAAAAGATCTTTTTCATGTGAGTTCCACAACAAGGAACAAACCTGTGAACCAGTGCTAATTGAGTTTAAACAAGCCCCTGTATTCGTGTTCCAAAACTTTATGCATTGGTCTCCTATTCCCCCACCGGAAGCAAGAAGGTTACTTTGGAAAGGGCACCAAGAAAGAGCTTTAACTGCAGCAGAGTGTTCCCTGAAACGATGAATCCATTGATTTGAAGAGTTTGAGGAAGCCATTGAAGCACACCATATGGTTATTACATTGTCATTCCCTCCACTTGCTAGTTGTCGGCCTGAGGGACACCACTTTAGACCACAAACCTCTTGAGTATGTCCCCTGTATATGTCAACGATGTGGGATTGAATTCTTACATCGTTGTTGATGATCACACTGTCCATCCCTGCAGTTGACAGGATGTGATCGTTCCAGTCGAGGGAACTGACCCTTAATCTGTGTCCTCGAAGTGTTCTCAGCTGTAAAGTAGAATGTGAAACAGTTAGATGGACACATAGAAGATCGGGTGTAAAATGAGGTAGAGAGCCACAAAGTGAAGCAGTAAAGGACCAGGGAGAAAAGGGAAACTGGTGCCTAAAAAGGGATGAGCCTGCCAAAGCAATGAAGTAATAGTCCATCTTTTGAATGTAGAGAGCGCTAGAAACAAGTTCATAAAAGTGTTTTCGCAACTTTTTGCTGAATGTTTGCTGTTTTAGAGTATTTGAGAACAGAGCTTCTACGTTTAATTCTTGAGAGTTAAGCGAGAAAAAGTAAAACTTAAGCGTAACCCGACCTGACTTCGACAACTTTTTTAATATTTATATTTACTATTTTCAAAAACTTTCAACTTTAATTCAACTTTCTCCACTGCTTTACTTCTCTAAAAAGCAAAGGTGTTGCAAAAAGTAGTAAAAACACATGCACGCAGAGTTAGCCACCGTTAATTTGCCATATATGTCCTAATAATATAAGTATGGGAATTCACCATTGCAACCCATTCATTTTGATACCTTGTGTACCTAAAAAAGCAAAAGACTTATCGAGCATGCAAAGTGACAAGATCCTAACAGAAAATACCAAGTATCATTAACGATAAATGATTATTACAATGTGAAACATGAAAGATCAAGGACATAACATACCAGTTGAATTGTTGACGCATCCCATAACTCGACATGAGAATTATTAAAGCCAACAGCAAGATTTCTCCCATCTGATGCCCATTTGACACTTGTCACAGGTCCCATATCATCATCAGTCGAGAGAAGTTCAAAAATAGAACCATCAGAGGCATCCCACAAGTACACACTATTTCCTAAGGCAATAGCAACAATATTACTACTACCCCAATCCAACAAATTCAGATAGAAGTCATCTATGATGTCAGGAGCATCCAAAATCCTCTCTGCTGACTGTTAATGAAACAAGACGATAATATTTAAAGTTTAGCAAGAATCAGCAATAACACACCATGAAAACACAAACGGAACTTATAACTCGCCTGAGAAATATTTCTTCTCGATTTAATGGATTCTGTTTCAGGGGGAGGTGAAAAAGAGACATCGATCTTGTTCGCAGATGGTGGTGCCTTGTCCTTGAAAGTGAGGATTCTTGTTCTGTTCATGTTCAAGATTTCTGCAATGTGCTTCCTGTACAGTTGTTTGGGTGAAGAACACGGTCCAAAGTTGTCGATTTCAACCTTGCCACCAGTGAGCATGTAATGAGCAAAATCAAAATCCATTGCAGAACGATTTGGGATGAATCTGTCCAACTGATATTTCAGAAAAACAAAATTCTGTTAAGTTCAAGACTCGATTTATGCGTGAATTTGTGTTATAATGCATTCATATGGATTGCATACTGGAACGTACATTAAAACCATAATAAATTCATAAAAATCACTATAAACACATTATGAATAGCTAAAACAATTGGGTATCAAAACCTGTTTAATCAAGTTGAAC
>JACFYI010003421.1:1247248-1272187 GCA_014898755.1 Handroanthus guayacan | reverse complement strand
TTAGTACCCAATTCACAAGTCTGAAATGATTTACATCTCTAAAACTACAAACAATTGCCAGAGATTGTTAAAATGTATCAAAAGATTCAAAACTGCTAAAAAGATCACCTACAACCACTATCATATGGCCACACCATATATGCATATATATGCCTCCTTCGGAAGTATTAAGAAACCAACTACTTCAGAACAAAAAAACACGTCCAAAACATAGACCTATTCTCAGCCATCCTCGGAAGTTCATGTCTCCACAAGAACACTACTGCCAAATCTGGGCTCAGCATATATATACGCACCAGCAGCACAACTGAGAACGCAAAAAACTTGAAAAAACAGCTGAAAATTAGCCAGCAACTCACCATGGACCTCATGTTCTCTCGAACGACAAGTAATTTCATTGCCTTGGAGGTGACAGCCGTCGGGCATCATGGGACCGTAGAGAGTGAATGCTGTCTGATAGAACCATAGGCCTTGGAGCGTAATAGCAAATCCGCTGCAGAAATCGACTGGAAAGCTCGTTGGCATTAGGGCTCCGGCTATAGTTGATAATATACAGAGGGAAATGAGGAGGACTAGGATAAGGTGATAGTATCCCTCGAGGCCCTTGTGAGTTGTTGAGTGAAAGTAGAATAAGAGGTACTCGGCTGTGAATGCTGCTGATGCAATGAGGCATAGAGATTCATCTGGCAATGGGAGCATGCTGATGAAGAAAAACAAGCACTGTTAGATAATTAAAGGGAAAAAAACTTCTTGAAAAACGATGAATTAATGAATATTAGATGGGCAGATAGAGTGTTTGGTTGAGCTTATAAGCTCTTTTAAATATGTTAAAAGATGTTATAAAGAGTCTGGTAAACTTTTTAATTAGAAAGTGCTCATAAGCTTCCAAAGAAACTTGGATCTTATAATCTCTTTTAGAAAAAGTATCGTGCTCATTTTATTTTAATTATTTTAGTTACAAAAGTGCATTACTAGCATCTATAAGCTCCATGATCTTATTTTATCCAAACACTTAAACAATTTACTTTTAAAAATAAGATCTAACATCTTATAAGTTTCAAAAAAAGAAAAAAAAACATTTTATGAGATGTAAGAGCTTATAACATGTTTCAAATAAGTTTAACCAAGCACCCTCTCAAGCTCTGTATAAAGAAAGCCAAGTTTTATTGATCCAACATCATTTCAAACAGTGAGCTAGATATAAAACTTAATTAAGAAGCGAATGCAAATCATAATTACTACATAGAAAATCCTGAATCAAGAATATACCACGGCCTAAATATAATCAGCGCCATCATTTATTAGTTGATCTTTTCTGCGTAAAGGAAAAAAGCTTCAAACATAAGAAATGCAACAGCATCAATCAGCAGTTTCATCATGATTTGTCACTTAGAAGCTTGTTTCCATACACAATAAGATAAAATATCCACCTCTTTTCCAAGAATTTAACACCTATTTACATCCTGATTCGAACATTACTCCATTTGTCTAACTAAACACAACAAATGTAATACAGACAGCAAAAAAGGAAGAGGAACACTTACCTTGTTTTCTCAGATATCAGTGCAATGACACCAAAGACGAAGAACATGAGTAGCATCCCAGAGTGCTCAAAGTTGTTCATGTGGGCAGGGTTCAATGCTCCATTAATGAAAATCTTGAGATGGGTTGAATATAAAAACTCTATACACAGATCAAAAAAGCCTCCAACTGCAATAACATAGAGCTCTAGGTACTTAAGCTTCCCGTCAAAACCTGGAACCGGGTTCCAAACCCTCACTCGAAACGAATTGGGATTCGACACAAATCGGACTATAGAACACCACATGTGCCACATTCCAACAACAAGAAATAACGTTCCTGGAAGGACATGTCCGGGAAACGAGCCCATGCTCCCTAACTATATATATAGACCAAGATTCCTCCGTCTATGCTACTATTTAGGGATGTTTTGACAAGAACAAGATTCAATTTCTTGGTACTAACTCTTCTTTCCACTGTAGTTCACATTACTATTACATCCCTTTGCTCCCTAGTCAATTTCCATTCCACTGCTCAAGAATAACAATTCAAAATTAAACAAAACAAAAGCCAAAACAGAGAGGGACCTTTCTGATTCCCCTGAAATCAACATGAAACCACCTGCACAAAAAAAAAAAAAAAAAAAAAAAAAAAGAAGGAACAAAATTTTATTACCATAGCAGTTTCACAATAGAGATATTAGCGGTATATCTAAAACATGTTCATGATCAAACAACACAATAGGATTCTTAAAAGAGACAAAAGCATATGCGGGTAGGCTGAAGTTTCAAGAATCACCAGTACTAAACGAGGTTGATAAAGCACCGACAGAAATACAGCTTATCGAACAGTTTATCAGACAATTATAGATCATATTCTTCCACTCAACATCAAAAACTTGAAACCCACAAAAATCCCAACAAAATAACCGAAAAACAGACGAGAAAACGTGCAGATTTCAGTTCGATTCTTCGTACGAATAAAGAAAGATACCAGCATATATGTCTAGAATATGATTAAAAGCTTCTTCTTCGTGTTCTAGTATGATTAGCGAGCAAACTCCTAAAAAAAGATGGAATTTTTTCTTCAAGATTAGAGTGGATGAACCGTACCGGATCAATGAGGATCGCATAAAGTTTGATGGGGTCAAAGTCCTGAAAGAGAAGAAGGGATTGGAAAAGACGGTAATAATAAAGACATCATTGATGCCAACAGAACTCTGTATTGTGACTATCTCGTGAAGTACTGCACCATAAACACGTGGTCGTGGGAGGTTCTTGATGCCACCTTGTTTCCTTGCATGGAAATGAATCGTGTAAGAATGTTGGCATATTTGTTAAATTAATCAGATGCTTGGGTCTAGAGTTGTTAATCTTTTAAATTATTGATGGAATCAGATTTTTGATGGGGAAAGGCGAGATAGTGGGGAATGAGGAATTTACCCTTGGCATAAATGAAAATTTTTTAAATATTTTAAGATTCATGTCTTTTTATGTGGGTCGAATCAATATTCGATTGAGCCAATCTCGAATCATTATTCGATTAAGCTAATCTAACCGACCCATTATCTTGACATAATTTACCCTTGGCATGAATGAAAAATTTTGAAATATTTTAAGATTCGTGTCTTTTTATGTGGGTCTAGTCAATATTCAATTAAGTCAATCTAACCGACCCATTATCTTGACATAAGATCATGTGAATCGATCATATGATGTCATTTGGACTTGAAATCATTATGCCATTTAATCTTTAGACAGAGAATTTTTGTTGAGAAAACTTATTTATCTTAATCGTGCTTTTTAATTTTAGGTCAAGATGTGCCTACCTACCGTTGGCATGCCACCTCAGCATACAATAAAATTTAAATTGATTTGATGAAGAATGCTAGGTTGGACACATGAATTTCAGTGAGGGGAAAAGGGGAATAAAAGAAAAGATTACCACTATTTGTGTGACAATGTCTCACTCTCCACTACTTTTCCATTTTTTTTCTTATTGTTCTTGGACATCTAAATACATTAAAATTTATTTATTTATTTATTTTTTCCAAATACCTTTCTTGATCAAAATTTTGAACCAAACAAAGTTGATTTTACAATACACTTTCTCTTCTCTATAATTTATAATTTTGAATTTTTCAAAACTGGTTCCAGATAAGGTTTTATTTCTTGACATGAAATTACTCTTCTAAATTGTCACCCAATTCCAATCAATGATATAGAATACTAACTTTCGATGCTAACTTTCGATGTGCTCAAAACTTTGCTTGCTTCAAATATCCACTTGCTTGTCACTTTCTCTAAGGTGGTGAAGTCCTTTTCCCTTAAGGTAAGAGGTCCTATGGCCTTATAATGCGGACCGAATTTCCTATTCCAAATTATGTTTCATCTCCTATTCCATACCTTTAAATACATACCACGTGTATTAAATATTTCCTTATAAAAATATTTAGTAATAAATACAATACACGTGGCATGTTTTTAAAGACATGGAATAGGTGATGAAATCCTATTTGGAATAGGAGATCCCGTCCCCTTATAATGTTAGTATTGAAGTTGAATATCAATATTTTGTTTTTTTTTTTCTTTTATTCCTTAAATTATTAAGAGAAGCAATTACAACATTCAATCAATAATCGATACATCAATAACAATAAAAAATCAATATAATAATAATAAAAAAATCATCAACAACATATGATACAGTAAAAAAATATTTCAAGCCTATCATGAGGTAGAAAAATAGCCCCACACAATGGTGAGAATTGAACTTGTGACCTCTAAGGTTATGAAACCTCCACTTTTCTATTAGGACAAATTCTTATTGAAAATATTTTAAAAATAATTTCAAAATACTTTTGACAGATTATCTTTATAATTATAAATTTTATGTTTTAATTTTGAATTTATTTTCAACAACTACACATTATATTAATTTTCTATTTTGCATTTAAAAAATTTACTATATTTAGATAGATAAGAGCATTCCTTAACTAAAATGAAATACAAGTAATATTCTTATATTACATTGTATATGATTTAGAAATTCACTATAGTTTGTGTGGGTAATATCAATTGACACATATTGGATATTCTTAAGAATAGAAAGGAATGAGCAAAAATAAAGAACTTTTAATTAATTAAAAGGGGGATTGTTATAAATTAATAACTGCTTTATGTAGGAATTAATGAGGTCTTTAACAATTATTGTGTAACTTCAACTGAATTTTGAATTTTTGGAATACATTCCATAAATACATCCACACAAAAATCTATACTATTATAAGCGAGTGGTTCTTTGACCATAATTGTGATTTGGATCTATTAGAATCTAAATTTTAAATTATTATATAGAATAATTTTGTTGGCTACATTTTTCGAATTATAAATATAGGGATGATAAGAGGTTCAAGTTCTGTTTGAAGCCGCTTGAACCCGTCCCTAGGGGGATGGGTTTTAAAATTACAAACAAGAAGTGGGCGATCTTTAGTTTTAGTTTTCTAATAGAGCACGTCCCGAACACGCCCGCTAGAATATATATATATATATATATATATTATTGTAGATGTTTATGTCATATGAATTTATATATTTTCATATATATATATATACATATACCACAAATATAATAATACCATTTATAAATTGAAATGATAATATTGTATTAATTAATATTTCATGCATCTAATATATATCAAAATAGCATATAACATATATTTTTGTTGTATATAATTTTTGAAGAACTAAAATATGCACATATAGATTTGCAAATAATTAGTTTTTTTATTGATACATTAATTTATTATATTTAGAAAGTGGGAATGTCCGGAATTAATTTATTATATTTAGAAAGTGGGAATGTCCGGAATGATACTTTTAAAATAATATATTTAGACTGCAATTTATTAGTTTTTGTATTATTATTATTATTATTATTTTATTTTATTTTATTTTATTTTTTTGACAAAGTCTTCAGACTGCAATATATGTGCAATTTTGACAAAACATTGATTTTAGGATTACTTCATCATTAGTTAGAACAATTCGCTAATTGCTTAACATGGACTTTGACTTTTTTATTCGTTTTAAGAACATTAAAACACATTAAATAACTGAATTTAATGACATTTTGGTATATTCTTCGCACATGGACACGCAATCTATGTTATTATATATATTAAGTGACCTTTGACCACAGTTAAATAATTCAAGATTATGAATCCCTAATATATATAATTATAATTATTCTTTAAGATTTTTTTATTGCTTAACATTACCTGTAAATTCCATTTGAATAATAGAAACCGTTATGTGAGAATACTGACATATATAATTTTTGATTCGTTCTATTTACTTGGCACTTAACTTTTTTACTAGCATCAAAATAATTTGAATTGCGTATTTCAACTTTTATACAGTTTCTAATAATTAAATTTAATGTATAGAAATCATTAATTTCTAGAAAATATCACACTTTTTTCTAAATTTATCAAAAAAAAAAAAATAACTCATACCTTTTTCTAAAAAAAGAATTATTGAAGGAAAATGAATTTTTATACAATTACATATAAGAACAAAGTATAGCTCTAGAGATTTAACTAGGATCAGAGTTATTATTATAAAGTATATGCATTTTTCCTCACTTTGAAAGACGAAATGAGCAAAAAACTCCTATGTAAAGACGATAAGTATCGTGCTAAGTGCTAACCGGTATTTTAAAAATGATGCATTTTAATCCCCTCAGTGTGGATTGGGAAACCAGTGAGCTTTATTTTTAAAAAATACGACAAGATTTGATACATATTACTTCTTCACACGGGTACATCGTAATTTATCCTAATATTTTAGTTAATAATTTCAAAAAGAAGAAAAAAAAAAGAAAAATAATAATAGAAGGATTTTTGTATCCAAGCGAGGTGGACATAGAACGTGCGAGGTTTTAAGATTTAAGATTTGAAATCTCTCAGGTTGATGCAATCATTGCCACTGTGCATCTCGACGAGCTGGATTCAATGTAAATAAATTGGGGTCCATTACCTTGCAAGTACTTTATTATTCATTCAACTTATTAGTTATTATAATAAATTCAACTTAATAAAATTCAGCCCATAAGATATTTGGTTTGTAGTTATAAAATTCAAAGTGAATTTAAATTTTTGAATGATTTGGTACATCATTTTTCTTTATTTAAAGTCACAATTGGATGCTTGCTAGTGGAGGAATTTTGGACTCATCTAACTTACCATAGAATAATTAATCATTTTTCAAAATGAGATAAGTTTTGCAATGTGATAATGATTCCGTTGAAAAAATACATTATGCACCTAGTTTCTAGGTGAAATATCCAATTTTGGCTTTCGGTTTTGATATGAGTTTTCGGATTGATAATCCGAATAAGGCTTAGTTTTATTGGATATTTTGATTGAGTTTGAGATGGTGAGAATGACTTGGGTCATCTACGACGTAAATAAAAAAAAAAAAAGAAAAAGGAAAAAAGAAGAAGAAGAAACCAAAAAAAAAAGGTTAGGGATCACTTGTATTAATTAACGAAAATTTTTTGTTTGATAGAAAAACTATGATGGTTGATGTGGATGATTTGAGCCATTGGATACTTTCAAAATGGAAAGGCGAGATTTATTTTAGTTGAATTCGGATAGGGTTGAATTGATTCAATCCACATTTTATTTTACAAGTCTGAGATTTTGAGCTCAAACTATGGGCTGGCCCAACTCTAAATGGAGCTTTGGTTCGATTACAAATTACCTTCATCAAATTTAATTATTGTTGATAACTCAATTTATAATACATTCATTATGCATAACTTGAATATTTATGCACATATTAACAAATGAAATTTACTTGTAGTGATCTTACTGTTCATTAGAATCACTTGCTTAGAGCAATGTTCGTATTCTCTAACTTTGGATAAAGTATACTGCATGTCTGTATTTCCTTTCTTATAGGGGAGGTGCAATGTTCAATTTCTATTCCATCCCTTACTGTCCCAACCTTAGAAAACAAAAAAGAAAAAGAAAAGAGAAGAAAAAGAACTTTTACTTCCCAAATACTTCAGAGATTTGAATATACAAAACTCTCGATTGAACTTATTTCAACTGACCTAATTATAAGTTGAACTTTTAGAACTCTACGTTTTGCTAAATCTGAGCTAGCCTAAGGGGGATTGGATCAATTTTAACTTTATAATTTGACTCAAAATTCTTTGCAAAAGTTATCTCCTTGTTATTTTCTGGCATTTATATACAATATATATTAATGGGATCAGGAAGTTGTTGTCCCTTATGGTGATACATAGCTTTTTCATTTTGGAAGGCTTGCATTAATATTTGACACAATTTGGTATTTTTTGAGTAGTTATAGATAAATGCCTGAAAAAGAATGGGCAAAATTGCTAAGTCAATGTATGATTTTATTGTAGAGTGATTGTGTCTAATTATGTAGCAAATCTTATTATTCAACTTATGCTTAAATAATCTCTTTATCCCAAGTCCAATAAAATGAGGCAACCACCAAATTTAATTATAATGTAATATTTTGAGATGTTCACTAATATTAGTGTTTCTCTATTGCAACTCATATTCAAACTTATCGTTCAAAAAAAAAAGAAAAAATAAAAATGTGATTTTAATATCGTAATTTTTTTCATAGCAAGTTATATATATGTACATTTGTAGCTCATTACAAATTTTCAATTTGAAAACACCTAAAATTCTAGGCAAAAATTAAAGTCTCTTTAGTTCACAAGTTAAATTCATTTGTTTTGATTATTTTATAACACCATCTTTTACAAATATTTAAAAAGTACTTTTATGTTGAAACTTCACATCCCATTTTCATTAATATTCAAAAGTCTACCTTATGATTTATGCTTCTAAAAGATAAGTTTCATCTTCACAAAAAATTCCATACTTTACTTATGAACTCAATTATTTTCTAAAGATAAAGTTTCAAATAAAAGTTTCAGTATAAGTAATTAAACTCAGAAATCTTTATTCAAATATTTTCTCATTGAAATATTTTTGTAAAATAAATTAAAATTAAAAATTAGAAAGTAGTGTAGATTTTTCATTTCTCCCTCTCTAAATATACTTTGTACCCATCTAGTCATCTTTTCCTTTTCTATCTACTTTATGACTCAAAAAAGAAAAAAAAGAAAAAAAGAAAAAAAAGAAAGAAAAACTAAAGACAAAAAGAAGAAAAAGAAAAACCTCAAAACAAAAAAAAAAAAAGACAAAAAAACACGCTCCATTTGTCATATCGTCACTTTCCCAGTTCCCAAATTTAAAAATCATCACCTAAACCCAAAAAAATAAAATAAAATAAATAAATAAAAACAATAAAATTAAAAAGAGAGGGAGGAAAAAAAATAAAAAAGGAAAACAAATAATTTCATTTTTCATTTTCTTTTGCGTCTGGTTTTTCAAACTCTCCCTGAAGGCTGAAGTCGCCGGCGTTCTCTAAACAATTCAGTTTGCTTGAAAATTCAGATCATTTTTCTGTAAAATAAAATTCCCTCTTCTCTCTCTCTCTCTATACACACACACACATGTATATATATGTATATGTGTATCTATACACACAGTCGTTCATTCACTTCAACATTTAATTACCGATGTGGGTGTACTAATTTGGTGAAGTGGTTAATTATGAAGATTCTGACACGAGCCTCATAAATGTATCTCTAATCTCTTTCTCTCTCTCTATACATACACTTCTTAATCATGATGTGTATGCTTAGTAATTTTTTTCTTATATAGACGTGCTTGTGAGTATATATAGGCGGGCACAGTCTCGTAATTGCACGGTGAAATTCGCTCTCTGTTCTGCTTTTTACTCGCTTTAACTTTTTGAAAATTTGAAAATTCAGGATTTTGCAGAGGCAGATCGCCGGTGTTTGAGTCGATCGCTGATCAGTTGTTGTGATTTCGGAGAGTAATTGTGGTCAATTTTGTGTGGATGTGATTGTTCTTTTCTTCAGTTTGAAGTGTTTTTGAAATTAAGGGATTGTTTGTGTGGGTGAGGGGTTTGAATCTTTTTTGAAATTTTAGTTTTTTCCATAAGATCGGAGCCTTTTAATTTTCTTCGCGGTGACTGATCCATTTTGAAAGGCATAGGTTTTGTTAGATTCCTGGAAGTCAGAGTTGTTCTGAGCTTCCGGAAATTCAGGTGAATTCTGTATTGTTTGCTGAAACTTTGAGGAGTGTACAAAAGTATTGTTCTGAGATTAAGAAAACGTACACTGACAGAGGGAATTTTGGGGTAGCTAGCTTATATTTGGGTGAAGATGTCGAATTCGAAGGTGGTGTATGAAGGATGGATGGTGAGGTATGGACGCAGGAAGATTGGGAGATCATTTATTCATATGCGTTATTTTGTACTTGAGTCTAGGTTGTTGGCCTATTACAAGAAGAAGCCCCAAGACAATGTGGTAAGCGGCTAGAAATTTCTTTTCCATTTAGATTTTATTCTTTCTGTATATTGAATATTTGTTTTATGGAGCAGGAGATTAGAGTTCTTTGCTATGACTTTATTCTTTCTACAATGGTGCAAGTGCATATGCTAACAAATCATGTGGAATTTTCCCTCTTAAATGTAGTTCAAATGCAAAAGAAAATTCAATGATCTAGTTCATTTGGTTCTAACACTATTTTCTCCTTTTAGAGATGAGCATTTGGTATTTTCTGCGCTTAAATGTTATTTCCCTCAAAAGGAAAGTAGTGTTACAAAATCACTTTTTGTGTTGCTCCTAATGTGGTAAGGTGCCGATCAAGACTCTTCTTATAGATGGCAACTGTAGGGTGGAGGACCGAGGTTTGAAGACTCATCATGGACATGTGAGTCATGCTTAACATTTTCCGTTTCACTTGCTGAATTTGTCTTATATGATTTTGAGATTGTTTGAACCATTACATGAAATTGCAGTTACTGTTTATTAATTAGACTAACCAATTTAGAGTGGCCCATTGGTTCCTTTATAATGCAGCTCATATACTTCATTTGTTCGACCCATGTTGGAAATGCTAAAAGAATGTCACTAGCGCTTAATATGTTGTTTATACAAAGTTTCCTTGAATTTATGAGTTTCAGATAGCACTAATGCATTAGGTTATGGGTTCTCCTGGTATTCTCAGTTTTTAGATAAGTATGACTAGAATGAGATGTTTTGCACTCTTGGATAATAACATCCAATTTATTTTTAGTTTTTACTCAGAGTGAAAATATATATTATTAACTCTTTTGTATTAGGCGTTTTGATCTCAGTTCATCCGATTAGAATGGAAAGAATTAATGGAACAAAATTACCTTGCTCGATTCCTTTGAATAAATAGAAGCATGCAGCATATTGAAATATAACAAACTTATCTATTCCACTTTGTAGTATGATGCAAATATGTCCAGGTGTGCCCAGGTATCTGTTTGAGTAGATGCTTCCTTGCAAGCTAGGTTTACAAATTTGATGCTGTTTTTGTTGATTTGATAGTAGAATCAGTAACTCCAGCACCTTGGGCATTTGAGAGCCTGTTTTCTTTTTCAGCATGAATGCACTAAGTTATGCTGTTGGACTTTAGTTTCTCCTGATAGATTTAGAGTTGGTAGATATCTGTGATGTTTTTGATGTCTCGAACACTTTCTAATAGTAAAAACAGTTGACGCATGCTTTCAGCTGATGCCTATGTTATTACAATCTCCAATTTTTTGGCAGATGGTTTACGTTCTGTCTGTCTACAACAAGAAAGAGAAGTACCATCGAATGACGGTGAGCCACCTTTTGCATTCAGTGATATTTCCAACTTTTACTTTTGACTAACAAAACTATTCTGGTTGCCTGTGTGTAAGAGTCTTGTTCATGATAGTATTTTGCAAAAACATGTTCATGCACCTTAGAAGTATTAAGAGGTGCCTTTGCTTGAATATGCGTGCGAAAGAGATCTCATTTACAATATTTGCACAATTAATTGATTTCCTACACCCTTTTTAATTTTCCTGAGGAGTAATTGCTAATTAAGATGAGCATTTGTTCTCATTTTCCATGTCACTTTTTGTGAGTTCAAACTTTTCTTGCATCTTTCATTACTTCTGGTATTGCTTTTTGCCCTTAATAGTTTTGCAGTCATTTAGTTTTTTAAAATGCAATGTCACCCTTAAAAGTCTTTTGTGAATGTGAAAAAATACTTAAAGCTACTTTCAACACAAGATGCTCTCAGCAAAGAGAATATTCATGAACATAAGACAAATTGTAAAATGTGCTACTTGGATAAAGCAATTTGACTGTATCTAATTGCAGTTGTTTATGAGCATTATTTGCCAAGAAATCGTATTAGGAATATTAAATAATCATATTTACAGTACAAGGCTGTGTATTGCTTTACTATTACACATTTCTTGAAAGGACTTTCCGTTTCTAGCTCATTTGATACTCAATCTTGAAATTTTAATAGGGCATGGCTATGGCCCAAGTGTTTAGAAAACACAAAGAAAGTTGATAAACTGAAAGGATTCTGGATAATATAAGCATAGATGAATTCCAGCATGTTAAACTTCTTAGCCTGAACGTGAGCATCAGAATTTTTTTGAACCACTGCTCACTCAGGTTGCCTTTTGATATTTCTTCCAGATGGCAGCTTTCAACATCCAGGAGGCACTCATTTGGAAAGAAAAAATTGAATCTGTTATTGACCAGGTTTTCTTATCTTGTCGTCACTTCCCATTATTAATTATTATACCATTTTTCGAAGTGAATATCCTTGTCCACATGCCATAAATTTACCCGTTGTGCTTGAATGTTTATTTTTTAATTAGCCAAATCTCGATGACATGCAGCATCAAGAGTCACAAGCTACCAATGGTAACAAATACCAGTCATTCGAATATAAATCTGGCATGGATAATGGGAGGACTGCTTCATCATCTGATCATGAGAGCCAGTAAGTATTATTTGACTAATTATAGTGAGAACTTTTACACCCAAAGCTTCTGTAGAAATATATTGACATGGGCCTTTGTAGGTCGCTAGTGCAAAAGATAACATTTGCTTTATTAATTTGTATCAATAATTTTCTTTTCTAGATACTTGTAGATTCTTCCTGTCTCATTTAGTTGCAGCTTTAAGAAAAATGTATATGCAGAATTTAATGGAAAGGAGGTCTGGTTTTGTTGTGGAGTCCCATAATTGCGTCTGAAAGAGAATATGATGCTTGAAAGACATCTGAAAAACAGCAGAGTACTTCAAATGTGGAAGGAGTGTGAATAGAAGATGTCAACATTTAAGTTCTTAATGTTGTAGCCTGGATAGAGTATGGGCTATTTATCAAAGTGCTTTAAGTATAAGAAATTACTATGTTGCTAGTTTCATGATATTTTGAAAATATTAATAACTTTAAAAGCTAGACATGGTTTTATTGTCATGTCAATTAATTATTACGGCTTCTGTGAAAAATGAAAGAAAACGAGGCTAAGAAAGTCAAGAATGTTTTTTCTCCTTTTCTTGATTCTCCTGGACTTTCCTCTGTTTAGCTTGAATCTTTTAGGCTGTGAGGATATTTCCTTAGTTCTTTTCATTTTTCTCCCTTGTCTATCATATATTCTCATCTTCTCAATAGTGGCTTGGAAATAGAATACTCAAATTCCTAAAATTTGTTTGTTAAATTGTTATTTTGACGACCCACATTTAAATGCTTCTTTTATGTTGCTTAATGATACTTGTATATTGCCTACTCAGAATTGCTTCTGTTGTAATTAATTCTATGTTTAAAAGTTTTATTTTATCATACGAGGAACATTTTTGGTGCCCTTTTTTAAAAAGTTGCTGAGGCATATCATTTCTGTACAAATATAATCGTCTGCTGCAAAGCTGAGATCTTCACTGCATCCGCCATCCTGAACTGCTAAAGCTCTTATTTTCTCTGGAAAAATCTGATGCTTGATCTGTTAGACTAGCTTGATCATTTTTGCTGCAGGTTTAGTGCTGCAGAAGATGAAGATTATTGTCGTCCAAGTTTAATGCGCAGAACAACAATCGGAAATGGTCTTCCCTGTTTACCTCTTCCTCCTGGATTTTGTAGATCTCTTGTAATCTTGCTGAAAATTTACCACCAATTTCTCTGTGGCAGGCCCCCCTGAGTCTATATTTGACTGGACAAAGGAGCTAGATTCGGATTTGGCTAATCAGAATTCTAATAATCAGGCATTTTCTAGAAAGTATTGGCGCCTTCTCCAGTGCCAAAATGGTGTGTTGATCTTCCTAAATTATGTTGATTTTTGATAGACGGAATGGAGAACAAAGTCCCATGAACTGTTTCGTAGTTGATCTTGGGCTAATATGTAGAATAATATTGCATTTATCCTAATCAATTATTTTCTTTTTGTGAATTGTTAGGTCTTCGGATTTTTGAGGAGCTTCTTGAAGTGGATTTTCTTGTAAGAAATTGCAATATATTGACTTGACTGCCCAGATTTTTAGCTACGAACTGGATGTTTCAGGGTGTATTCCTCATATAGTTTTATTTATGTAGCCAAAGAGCTGTAGCAGAGCAATGAAAGCTGTTGGGGTAGTGGAGGCTACCTGTGAAGAAATATTTGAACTAATAATGAGCATGGATGCAACACGATCCGAGTAGGTTTCTTCTATTGTTACTTGAAAACATTCTCAATTAGTTGTGGTTTTTATTACATGTTGAAAGTTTATTTTATTTTATTTTATTTTTTCTCTTTTGCTTTTTTGGGGAATCGTCCCATCTGATTGAGTAGCCCTCGGAACTTGAACCTGCTCTAGATTTAGGACCAGGATGTGGCACGAACCATGTTCATCCAAAGCTACATCGCCCCGGCCAGGGTTGTAGGCATGCGCTTATTGAGCCTGGCTATATTACATGTTGAAAGTGATATGTGATAGGTTAAATTTTTGAAAAAGTTAATTTCACTGACAGATGAAGAGATTATTGTTAGTTTTTCATACCTCAGATATGTTCTTCAAGTATATTTCTGTAATGCCATAAACTTTTGTTGTTTTTCTTAGTTTCAGTCAATATATCTGAGCACTTTCTTATATTGCGACATGCTCTCTCTGGGATCAAACTGGAGAGAAAAAAAAAAACATCATGACACAGTTCATGTTAGAGCTATATAGATTAGAACCGCAATCTTTGTTTTTCACTTTTAACAAAAGTCTATTATGTTTGCAGGTGGGATTGCAGTTTCCAATATGGTAGCTTAGTTGAAGAAGTAGATGGACATACAGCTCTCCTATACCACAGGCTTCAATTAGACTGGTTTCCGACGTAATGTGTCCTATCATAATTTTCTTTTTTGATTTTTTTTTTTAATATTTACATTGTCTTCATGCTGTTTCCTTAGCAATACTGATTGGAATTGCGATCATTATTATTGGACTAAGGGGGTTAATGGTGGAAAAAACTGTTAACTTGAATGTAACATCTCTTAATCAATTCCATTACTGTTATTTGGTTTTCTCTGCATTTGTGTTCACTTCACTGACCATTAGTTAAATACTATGCGTCAAATGAGGTATAAAGTCTTTTGTTTGCACTAGGTGCAAGTGCAGAATTACCTCTGGAGGTCGAGATTTATATACCCTTGATATTTGATATTGTTTTGTTGATAGGCTTGATCAGCCTACTAGTTTATCTTGTATTTACTATTGAGCTAGTTTTCTGGCAGTGAATTAAATTATTCTAATCCTTCACCAGTTTTCCTGGTGGAAATATAGGGTTTACATAGTTCAATTGCTCTAATTTTTACTGGAAGATGTAAATTGTGACACAATCATAAAAAAAGTTTGTATACTACGATGCGATCTTATAATCTGAGGGATGTTATTACATATTGGTTTTTGGTGTCATCAAGAGTCATTCATTCTATTGTAAACAATTTCAGGTTTGTATGGCCTCGTGACCTCTGCTATGTACGGTACTGGCGGCGAAATGATGATGGCAGTTATGGTAAATGTTTTGAGGGGTTTCCCTTGTTTATGTGCTATACATTTTTAGTTTTCCTCAGTTTACAACGTTTTCACCTTTGTTACTGTGCAGTTGTTTTATTTCGTTCTAGGGAGCATGAGAATTGTGGTCCACAACCAGGATTTGTGCGAGCTCATATTGAAAGTAAATCCGACTGAGCTTTGATGCTAATATCGTATAACAATTTCCTGAAATATTTTCCAAGTTCTATTGTCTGGATGAATAAATTTGTTTTTTATTCTTCAATATACACTATATGCTCTAGCAATGCTGAGAGCTCACCTGCTACGGGTTTCAGGTGGAGGATTCAATATTTCACCTCTGAAACCTCGTAATGGGAGGCCCAGAACACAGGTTCAGCATCTTATGCAGATTGATCTAAAAGGCTGGGGAGTGGGTTATATTTCATCATTCCAGCAACATTGTCTTCTTCAGATGTTAAATAGTGTTGCTGGTGAGATCCTATAGTCTGTTGTATGCTTCTTCTGATGAATTACATTTTGTTCTTTTAATTTTTGGATTTATTTTCTGGAAACATTTTAATATTTAAATAATGACATGGTTTCCTCCTAGTGCATCCATTCTCTGATGTTTACTTTTAGTTGAACAATATTACCAAGCTGGCCCTGGGGTTGTCAGAACTAATATGTTGGGTTCCTGTGCTGTCAGATCGCCAGGCCAATGCTGCAATATGTTGCATGAATCATTTATCTTACCGTCTTCTGGATATACCATGTCATATTTAAAATATGTAAACAGTTCTGAGAGGATGAAGAGAAAGGTTATTTGGTGCCAAAAAGGGATTGTGTCGCACCATGTTATAGCTTTCCTTTAGCAGATATATGTGGCAGAGGATGGATTAGGTTTTTATTTTATGTTCCATGCAGTATAAATTATATGCAGTACTGGTTCTCAGAGTTTATCTTTGCCTCAACATAATTGTTTGTGTGGGATTATTTTGGATTTTTTAATTTTTTGATTTTTTTTTTTGCCCTGTTATGCAACCCAGAATTAGATACTAGGTGAAACAATTGTTCTATTATTGTCAATTGCAGAGAAAAACAGGGTATACCAAAATTTTCCTTCTGTTATTATGGGTAATGTTTTACTTATAGAATTCATAAAACAAATGAGAGGCTGCTACTACATTTAGCCATTCAATTTTTTCTCTTCCGTAGATCTGGCTCTATTTTCTCAATTAGCAGTCCTTTGAGAAATTGATGTGATTTTCAACAGTGATGAATGTTTTTAGGTTTTCTCCTGTCACAGGATTGCGAGAATATCTTTCTCAAACTGATGAAAGGACTGCGGCTCCTCGAATTCCTGTTATGGTCAATATGACATCAGTATCCAGTTCTTCAAAGAAGGCCCAGAAACTCCAGTCGTCTTCCATTCATCAACGCAGTTCTTCACTTGATCAAATCAATGCTGCAAATAGAAATGCTGTGTTGATGGATGAATACTCTGATGAAGATGAAGATCAAGAGGTGTGTATTGTCCTCATGCTTCTCTAATACCTTTAAGGTTCAATTATACTAATACTTTGTTTCTCTTTTCTGTATCATTTATGAAAATTTACAGGCTTTGCCATCTGCTGTTGGGATTGAAGACAAAAGATCTGGTAGATTTTGAATTTAATGATTCATTCCATTGATATGGAATCTTTTAACTGATACAAACTGCAATTTACCCTTAATGCTCTTTATGTGTTGAAGCCTATGAAGAAGAACCTAAAGACCAAATAGATTTGTCCATTTTCTCTGGTAACCTTCGCCGTGATGATCATGATAAGGCTCGGAACTGTTGGACGTTGTCTGATGGAAACAACTTCAGAGTTCGTAGCAAGCATTTCTGTTATGACAAATCAAAGGTGAATAATAGTTGCTGGTTTAGTGCAGATACATTCTAATTGCGTTTTGGGCACTTTAAATTTAATCTTACAGAATTTCTGCGACATATTTTGTAGATTCCTGCAGGTAAACATCTTATGGATCTTGTTGCCGTAGACTGGTTCAAAGATACGAAAAGAATGGATCATGTTGTTAGACGCCGTGGTTGTGCAGCACAAGTAAGTTCAGCATTCCTTTCAGTTGATCTGCTTTCTTTTCTGATCATACAATTTTATTTTTATTTTTATTTTTAATACTCATTAGCATCTTGATCAATTTTCTAATCGTTTTAACATTAACTTTGGACTATTACAAATGACAGTCTTTGCTTTTCCTTTTAGGTTGCATCGGAGAGAGGACTTTTCTCTATTGTTTTCAATCTGCAAGTGAGTTGATCATGTGGATGATCTCTATTCTATTTATTTTATCTTGTAGGCTGAAAATTAACAAATGTTCATTGTTTTAGGTACCTGGATCGACGCACTACAGCATGGTGTTTTATTTTGTGGCTAAGGAATTAGTGCCAGGATCTCTCTTGCAGCGGTTTGTTGATGGGGATGATGAATTCCGCAATAGTAGACTGAAGCTCATTCCATCAGTACCTAAGGTATTTTTCTTGCAATTGTAGTCCACTTTTACAAGGAACTACTGTTTGCCTAATGATGCATGCATACTACCTACATACATTCTTGCATTTTGAGTGTCGACGAATTCACATCATCGCATCTTAGGTTAGAAAACCTCATGCCATAAATTGCATGTTGGGTTTCCATATGTATCATGCATGTGAACCCTTGAGATTTGTGCTCTTGAAATTTAGATGGTCATCTCTTAAAAAGGATTAGTATTCTATATGTTTGGAACTCAGAATTTGTGTGCTGATGATTACTGAGATTGATATTTGACATTTTGTTTATGAATGGTGTAGGGCTCTTGGATTGTACGGCAGAGTGTTGGCAGCACCCCTTGTTTGCTAGGAAAGGCAGTTGATTGCAACTATATCCGTGGTCCCAAGTACTTGGAAGTAGGAACCACTTTGTGTTTCTTTTAACATATACTTAAATGTGCAACAGAGCAAGTTTACTCACTAATTATTTTGACTGACATCATCACTCTGTTTTTTCTTATTCTCCTGTAGGTTGATGTCGATATTGGTTCTTCCACTGTGGCAAACGGAGTCCTGGGGCTTGTAATTGGTGTCATTACCACACTTGTGGTAGACATGGCTTTTCTTGTGCAGGTATTTAAAATCTGATGTATCTGTTTATACGAATATCTTGAAATATTTATTTTCTGGGTGGGAAATTTTGGCCTTTGCCTAGAACATTCATATGTACGGAAAGCTGGAAGAAAAATTTCAACGAATACAAGCAATTAAGTGTCCTTGCAATGTAAACATTCATGTGTTTATTGTTCACATTTTTATCATACGGCTTATGAATTGTATAAATTGCTGCGCTGCTCAGGCCAACACAACAGAAGAGTTGCCGGAGCGGCTAATTGGTGCCGTCAGAGTTTCTCATATAGAACTATCATCTGCTATTGTACCGGTGCTGGAGTCAGATCCTTAACCAGAACATAAGAGGTATCAGTTTTACAGGCAATACTATACTGTTCAAATATACGTTGCTGCATTCATTAATATCTTTGACCCTCCGATTGTGGAGATGTAATTTATGTGAGAGATGAAGATTAGCATTAATGCATTATTCATTCGCCACCCCTCTCCTCTCCCTTTCCTCTTTTGATGGCAGTTAGATACTTGAATTGTAATAAATACATCTCTTAAACTTTGGGGATATTTACCTCGCCACCCCCTGGGGTTTAACCCAAATACCCTTGTGGTTTCAAAAGATACAGTAACACCACCAGGGGGTCTAGTCGTATTACAAACTTTTTAAGTTTCCCATTAGTTGAATTAACGGCAGTAGGAGTGTTAACGTAACCACATGGGATGTTCTGTATTCTGTTGAGGTAATTATCCCTAATTTTAGACAATAAGTCATTGTGTTTGTACAACCGTTAACGAATACTTCTTATCATCCCGTTTTCAGAAAACAAGTGTATCATTCTTCGTAGACAAGGGATCGGAAAATGAAATCAGATCTCTCCCTAAAGTTGACTGCTGGCCTGAAATTCTTGTTGGATGGACTGATCCATCCATCCAAGTACACTAGTTCAAAAAAGAGGTGTGGCGTAGATAAACCTTACATAATTGGTTCAGTCTGACTACCAAATGACTTAACTAACTTGGCTTTGAATCCAACTGTTTGTATTACTTATCTCATTGGTGTAATTCGATTGACCAACACAACCCATTTCTTACGTGTTCATGTAATTTTGATAGCAAACCATTGTATTCAAGTCAGTTGGATGGATTAAATAATTTGATCCTTTCTAAATAGGAGTGATGGTGAAAATGCTTAAATGTATTCTCAATCATTTCTCGGGAAAAAAAATGATGGAAATTAGTTAGCTCTTTTTCTTGTTCTTTTATTCGTGAATGGAAATGTAAACCTATAATGTGTACATTGATATTCTCTAACTGATTGGTTGAACAGAACTTGAAAGATAGGCTTGTTTCATTACGCAATTATCACTAAAATGTCACATGGCAAGCACTTGGACTGTTAATCAGATTGGTTCCAATTGGGGCCCCCCCTCCCCGGAGGGGGGGTTAGTATACCCCTAAAATAAACTTCTACTGTTAGCTTAATTAACAAAAACTTTAATGAAATTTGTGTGTTGTTACAATTACACCAGTTGCAAATTTAGCATATTACTTCAACAACATTATTTTTACACTTGAGTAAAATCTTGAAAATAGAAAAAGAGATATTTTATTTAACTATTTATCTCGAAAATAAGTCATATACTAATTTGAATATGCTATACACTAATACACATAATGAATGGCTGATCAAGAAAATCTTACCATAATGCGAACACCTAAATCAAATGAACAAGAAATTCTTTGAAAATACGAAATATGTCAAACCAATATAAAGGAGAATATTATTTATTCATCGAATTACACAGATGCTTGTTGCATTACATAATTAGACAGATGTTTGTTCCATTACATGATCAATTATACATAACGTTTGAGGTAGTCTTCGACTGTGGTATAGTTGACCTCTGGATAGAGTTGGGATGCTTCTTCTCCTTCCTGTCCTATTTCGAAATTAGTCAAACATCCTTCATACAGTACATCATGGTAATGGCCTAATCCCACTTGCTGGGCGTAGTCAGCACCTACAATTATCAAATTCAAATAAAATTAATTCGCTTTAAAGGTAAATATCTCCATCCATGATAGTGTGTAGTTATAATTTGATTAGTGGATGATATATAGATCCGTTGTCAAATATGAAAGTCAATTCTGGGAGACACATTTGTCAATGCTTTTCCATCACAAATGAGTCGAGGGCCGTAATCTATAGTGTTCCCAAATGTCAAACTAATGTCCCTTTTTATCAACAAACCCTTAACTAATGGTTATCCTGTATTTGATGTGTCTTTTCTAGATAAATCCCCTTAGCACACATTCTTAGACAATACCATTTCAATATAGTTGAACCTTTATGTTTTCGTAATTACTAATGATATCCAATGTTATTGAAGAAGAGACTCGAGGGCATGCAATGTAGATATGCCATCTCATTACGTTCTTCAAGATGCTTTTCAAGACAAAAAAAAAAGAAAAAAAGAAAAAAAAAAACTCCACTAATATGATATACTGACATTAACAAACCTCCATATTTAATGAGCAGGCCGGGTTATCATCAATTACCTTTCATTGAAGCCAAGAAATCTTCCCTAGGAAGAGTAACTTTCTGCAGCTTTTTTCCAATCAACTTCTCCCATATCTCCACAACCTCTCTCTGTGAAAGAACGTTCTTCGGAGGCCTAAGATACAACGTCTTATTAAGTGTTCTTGGATCATCTATTGTCTTGATAGCATATGTCGCTATATCATCCTCAGCTACGTATATTGCTGCAAAACTCAAAATTAAAACCATGCAAGCATGTCCAAATAAGACAAGGAAAAAATGTACTTTTGATATCATAGGATATTGAAAAATTGAAGGTGAGAAAAACTCCGTTATTGTAATGGAGCCGTAAACCCCTGTTTTCCCCCAGTTTGAGCCTTTCAGTTGACTTATTTATGTATCTCTTCTATTAAAGTTTGCAAAGAAGTGGTACTTGTCGTGTAACACTTCCAAATAGTGGTATTACATATGACATGGGAGGTATTTGTAGTATCAAAAGTGAATTTTTTCCCAACAAGACGAACGACATTAACAATTTCGAAAAGAAAAAGTTCATCATTATCATCAACCAACCTTTCTTGTTCCCATCTCCATGAATCACCACAGAATCCCTTGAAGGAAGAATCTTGCCAAATTGACAGAGTCCCCCAAGAAAATATCCAGCGAAGCAGTTTGCAGAAACATAGGTAAAAGGAATTCCAGCTTCTTCAATGGCTTTTCTCACCACCATTTTATCATCGAACGCTACTTTACCAGGTTCTGTGGCATTTTGCGCTCTTGCAGGGTCTGTTCCAAACTCTGATGGCAGAAATCTCTGTGGGAATAACAAAATATTAACAAGAAATTCTATCTGATAAAACTATTATAAAAGGGACAATTTGCAAGGGACAATTCTATCATGCAAACTGCGTCACGAAAACTTGTGACCCATGTTGCAAAATTCATCACAAATGAAATCTATTTTGCGACCAATTTTTTGGAATATCTGTTGCAAAAAGTTGTTTTTCTAATAATGCAAGAAACATTAGCCCACATTTACCTTAACATTCCCCGCTTCTTTAATAGCTTCAACAAGCTTAAGCTGGAGCAAAATACTATGGCTCCGAATATGAACACCAGAAACTGCCGAAACCACGACGTCTACGAGCTTCACAGCTTCAACGAGGCTCTTGTGGTCATTAAAGGAACCTTGTACGAGGTTTGCTCCTAGCATTTTGAAGGATATTAACATCTCAACTTTGTCTATGTCCACACCAATATCAGGCCTAATCAGAACGTAGGTTTCATGGCCTTGTGCCAAACTTGCTTTCACCAGTCTCTTCCCCAAGTATCCTGTTCCACCAATGATCAGAACTTTGCTTTTTCCCATCCTTATATTTTTTCTTTAATTTCCTCGCAGAGAAAAGAATTATGGGGTTTGTTTATATTATGAAGATTTTGGGGTACTTATGGATGTAATGTTTCTCCGGGGGGTGGGGGTGGGGTTGGTGACATATTTTTGTTTCTTCAATCTTGTAAAATTTGGAAGTAAGGAACGATAGATCAAATCCGTAAAGTATTGTCTCACGTGGAGTACAATTCAAAATTTTGAAATCTTTAGTAATTAAAAATTATCTAAACAAGTTTAAGGGGTTATCAAGTATGAAATTCAAGTTAATTATGGTAAATCATGAATGTACGTTTCTTGATAAATTTCTTAGGATCACTTCGTTTATTGCTTGATCGAAAATAAATAATTTGGTGGCTTCCACTATCCGAAAAAAAGAAAAAGAAGAAAAAAAAAAGAAAAAGAAAAACATGAGTCATAAAAAATTATGTGACAAGAATTAAGAATTGTCATTAATAATATGTGTTAAGTGACAATGACTATCATATTGTTACAAATAATATATTTTAGATGACAATAATAATATGTATTAAGTGACAAATGTTCTATTTTAAATTGTCGTTACAACAATTAAGACATGTATATAGACACTCTAGTAACAAAAAAAAAAAAAAAAAAAAAAATTATTATAATTTGTAATAAGATTTTCATTGTCACCAGATAGTTATTACAACTACATATGTCGTTAATTGTTAATAGCAACGCCATGTTTTTGTCACTCTTAAGTTTGTTAAAATCAATTTTTGTGACGATATATAATTTTTACCACTTTTTATACAGAATTAGCACCAATTCATTTTTTTTAGTCACTCATGGCATATCTCTTTGTATTGCACAATAAAGCATTTTCTTTGCTAACAAAGAAATCCATTATAGATTTGATGAAGTTTATGATCACTATATTACTGTGATTGGTGCGAGTATATATGTCTTATTTTTTATTTTTTTTTGATGAAGAGTATATATGTCTTATGATCACTTAGTTTTGTGACAGATTTGAAATCTGAACCTAAACTAATTCTATTACAAATACATCAGAAAATTAAGTCCATCACATATTCATCACAGATTGAAATATTATTATAAAACGTTTAAACTCTTCACAAGCGTCATCTTTCGCTCATTTTTTAAAATCCGTTAGTACTTTGAGACAAATTCATCACAAATGTCTCTTACATGTGATGGAATCCTACACTTGCAAATTTTTCTGTTAATGAATATAGGTGTTTTCTTGCAGTTTTCATATATAATTCAGTAAGTGGTCAATTTTTCTTATTTGTTAACCAATATATATTTAACTGATGAACAATTATGATAATATTTTTCTTGAAGCTTGGTAAAAGCTTGTAAAACGGTCTACTACATAATTCCATTATGATTCAGAACAACAGTTGACAAATGCTTATAAATTAATAAATAATAGTAAATATCATCAATTGAAATAGATAAATATCCATAAATTCAAAGTGTGACCTAAAATTTTGAAATGGTCACATCTGAACTTTACAACGGAAACAGTGAGATATATAGTCCATGCATTAGGCTGGCACTTACGAATATATGGCATAAATATTTATTGTTTTTTTAAACATAAGCGTTTTCTATCGAATATTATCCCCTTTTTATTTTGATAAAATGGATCTTTGTGAAAATATCTGATCTTTTAATAAAGCACCAGGATTCTTATGATATTTTTCATTTGATTTTCTTAATATGTCCTTATTTTAATTAGTTTCACTACAAAAAAGTATTATATGAGTAACAAAAAATTAAATGACAATGTAAAATTGTCACAAATTTTATAGAAAAAGTGGCAACGAATTATGTTTTGCCACAAAAAAAATGATTTTAACAAACTAAATAGTGACAATAATGTGTTTATATTATCACTATTGACAATTAGTAACACATGTATAGTGACTACTCAGTGACAATAAAAATCTTATAACCAAATTGTAGTGATAATTTTTATTGTCACTATAAATGTGTTACTAATTGTCTATAGTGATAATTTACAATACTACTTTTTGTTACTAATGAGCCATATAGTGATAATACAAAAATTATTATTATCTAAAACATATAAACAGTGACAAGATAAAAGTTATTATCATTTAATACATATTATTAGTGACAATATTTATATTGTCATATAATTTTTTTGTCACTCTTGTTCTATTTTTTTTGTAGTGTGTGCTTTTATATGATTTGTTTCGTACTGCTTCTTACGATGACTACTTCTACGTACAAGACTCATGCTAATCTAATGCTACAAGTCTACAATGGTGCCATTTCAGAATTTTAGAAAAAAAAAAATATATATATATGCATGCATATATACTAATTATTTATAATAATTAAGTTTATAATAAT
>JACFYI010003421.1:1190699-1209587 GCA_014898755.1 Handroanthus guayacan | reverse complement strand
GAGCTAATACCGCTGCAGGAAGGGCTTTTGGCTTACTACTCCTTTTAGGTAACGGAGTTCTGTATTTGTTAGTAGTAAATCTCGACGATCTGCGAAAGGACTCATCTTCTTCACGAGAAGGATGACAGATTTTCAGAGGCAGCTGCTCCACCACATGCAACGACAGAGCCCATGCATCATCTGCTCTGGTTCGATCAGTTTTGGGTTTTGATTTTAGTTGACCTGAAAGCTGAATTGAAGAAGAAGAAGAGGAAGAAGGCCTGGGGGACTTTCTCGGCGGCGACTGGTGCTGGAGCTTTTGCCTCGTCTTCATCACTGGTTGCCGGCGGAGGCGGGGCCACGGCGAGTGAATCTAGGAGTAGATAGGGGAAGGGAGGGTGGCACTGTCAACTGAGCTTTGATTTATCTCTGGAGATGAGTACAGAGGGCATGCGGATTTTACTCAGAAGGGGAAATGGGTTAAAGTAAAAAGTGAAAAGATGCTTCAGTTCTTGTCCTAGAGCGGAGTTTGGCGGTAGACAGAGCTTTTCTTCAACTTTTCCAGTTTCCACGAGTGGATTTTAAAAAAATAAAAAATAAATAAAAAGAAAGAACTTTATTATTATCATTTATTTTTTTTTATTTTTTTATTTTTTGGGTTGATGACGAAGGTAAAAACACTACCATATCCGGATAATATTTTTCCTGAAAAATAGTATGTTCCCATCCTCAACCCAATTATATGAACAAATATGCATATCTATAGAGGCATATGCTTAATATATACATTCGTACATATACATAACATTTTTCTAATTTTAAAATTAATTTTACATGTTTTTTTGCAAATTTCAATATACATAAACTACCCAACCACTATTTAATTTATTATTTCAACTTAAAAAAGTTCAATTCTCAAACCACCCACCAAATTGAGTAAATTCCAATATTAAACAATCAATTACTCAAAAACTTAAAAAAAAAAAAAGTTGTACATTAATTAATATATTTCACTAAAAAATATATTAATGAGTTAATTTAAGTGAAGATATAATGAATTTGTTGTTCACAACTTCATGTTTCAATTCTCATTTTGTTATTCGTGAAAAACTACAAAAATATGCATTAATGTACTCTATTTATAAAGCTAAATAATTTGAAGGAAAAAATGCTTTATATGAGAGATGTTTATTAATAAAAGGTTAAATAAATGATCAAAACATGGTATAACAAATCTTATGATGATATCAAAGAAAATTTCATACTCTTTTTCATTATTCGTAATATACTTACACTTTTTACTCACCATAATTTAAATAAATTCATAACTTTTACCGAATAATTCAACGTACTTTCATGAAAAACATATATTATACTCATACATAATATTTCAGCCAACTTTTTTGCAACTATGCTAATCATTTTGTGTTTTTTATGATAAACAACATAGGAAATCAGTTAAATATTCCTTAAAAGTGTACTCAAATATTATTTTGAAAAATTATCTAGTACTGATAATCACCAAGGTTTCATCTCATATTATAGGGGTAATTTTAACAGACATCCCAGTCTTGGTTTAGCAATTTAACCATTATCTCAATCTAAGACTATTCATGCATAAAATTTAGAAAAATAAATATTTTTATTACCTAAAAAGTAGACAGGGGTAGAGTGAGAATTATCACCGTGAGCTTACCATAAGAGTAAAAATGCATGCAAATCCTGTACCAGTCACCGAAAAAGTGACTGGAACGTGAATTAGCGATCAGACTAACTCGGTAAATTTTGCAGTAGATTTACTGCAAATAAAAGTACTTTGAAAAGGGGAAGGAGAAAAATTGTGCAATTATTTATAATTCATGCCTCGCAAGTAGAATATTAATTTAATTAATCTACAAGCCCTCTCGAGTATCTGTATATGTTCTCACTGTAAAGTCACTTGAAATTGAAATTCAGTATATACATATTTTATCCTATTGCTTAAGTAAAATATTCCTAGTTTTGCCCATCACACTTTCCCACAAGATATAAAACATTTTGAAAATATAATATATTGATTGGAAAATCACAAATAAACCAATCATTGATGTAACATGCTTTAGGTTTCAAAAATTCTAATTATATTGTTCACAGAAACCCCAGCAGTTAAGCTAATGACGAGATATTATAATTTTCTAAGCGAACGGAGGGGGTGGCGAGAGATTTTTCAAAGATCAAAATCTAAGACTTTAATTAGAAAGCATGAACCAACAAAAAACTATGGACCATGAAGTGCAGCAATAGGTGGAAAGTGGTTAACCAACAATGTACAACTGACCCCTCTTCCTCATTTAAAGAAAACAAAGACAATATGGAAGGAAAGTGATGACTTTACAATCGTAGAGGCTAATAAAGTGGGAGCCTATGAAAACTCTATTTGTATGACTTGAGAGTTTTTTTTCTTCAAAATATCTCACCTAGACGGGGTTTCTGATGGCTGACTACCATTCAGAGCAGAACTTGAAGGAATCGAAGGCAATGCCCCGTTCTCCTGAGATGTCGATCCACCCCACTTCGTCTCACCATCCGATGGCTCGATCACATGAACTGCACCGTCACTCATGCCGAGTGCAAACTGATTGGGATCCGATGGATGTGCTGCAATGACCACTGGGAAGGAACTGCCATTGTTGCTACAAAAGAAGATAAGACGATGTCAACAGATTTAGCAGTCCGTACAAAATTGACATTGTTTATAGGGTTTATTAACAAAACAGAGTGAAGTTGAGGCCCTTTAAGGGGGGGTAAGAAAAGCAATCTTTCGAAACCACAAATATCCCCTGGCATCTAAGACATGTGATGAAACTTGTGAATAGTCCATATTGTTCTATGTCAAAAAACTATACAAACATATTATTCTGTCTAAAAGAAAAAAATTCCAATTTATTTCATGTGCATATTTCCTAAGCTATATTCCGAGGGCAAGATTTTCAAATTATCTTTGGCTGGCATCGGTAATTTTTCTTTACGACGACTGACAACTGATGCAATCTATAATTCCAAGTCAACATTAAGGAGGTCTTTGTAAGTGAAAAGATGGAGGGGGTTTCTCCAGAAAGTTCCAGCCTTAAGGGTGTTTTTGTAATTCACTCTTATATGGAAAAAGCTGAAGCGTACAAGAGATGGAGACATCCAAAACAACCTATGACATTGACACGTTAACTTAATTCCCCACAAGATAGACTCGAGAATGTCCGTTTAGTGCCACTTCAGATCATCAAAAAGAAAAAGAAATAAGGGCGGCATTACAAAAGTTCTTCAAAGAACATCATTAGTTTCTCCGATACTGAGTACCTGGAAATTGAGGCAGAGATATAAGCAGATGGTGCAATCCGACATCGAAGGCTCAAGCTGTCAGAATCAAATATTCCAACAGCGCCATCACAAAATCCAGCAAAAATCAACATCCCGTCACATGAGTAAATAGCACTTGAAATGGGGGCCGAAAGCGAATCCCTCGGATACCACTGCAATTGAATTATGACTTGATCAACGACTAATTTCTTTATGAAAGGTGAAACACACAAAAAAGATTGATCTGGTTTAAAAAAATTTCTTAGGAAAGTAAGCAGCGGATTTTGCAAGAACAGTGAAAAATTTCAGATCAAACGTAATCTGGAATGTAATAGGTTCAACCTATACAAACGCATCCTTGTAGTTTGCAAAATTACACTAACACCCCTTGCCATTAGTTCAACAGACTTGAAACTTTACTGAGTGATAATTGTGGTCTTAGAAGTTCGATAATACCTATAAAAATTGTGGTCTTAGAAGTTCGATAATACCCACATTTATACTCCATTAAGTTTTTTGTAAGCTAAACTAATGGCAAGAGGTGTTATTATAATTCCCAAACTACATGGGGTGTCACTATAATTGGGGCTAAACCCAATAATTATCCCAATAGTAAAAGCTATAAGCAAGAGAGACTTACCGAACGCAAACATTCAAGTTGAGAGTCATAAACCGCTATTTGGCTTTCATGAACAACCAGTAGATGAGATTGATTGTTATGGAACTGTACTCTTGTTTCTCCAACTAGGGGCGTTTGGTGACCAGGGGGGGCCTGGATAGGCCGTGATTTCTTCTTCTCCCACCCATCAATGTTCCAGATGCACAGCTGCAATCAGATTGAGCCGCAAACATTTCAGCTACAACAATATTTCGTTTTAACCTAGAAATGTGTATATACATGTAAAGAAAATCTCTTCAAGGCCAAGACTTGCCTGTGCGTCAGCTCCTGACGATACCAATATGTTCAAACTCTGCGAAAATGCGAGCCCCGAGATTCGTTTCTGATGACCCTTGAGCTTGGTTTTAACCTATTGCATAGTATGTAAACAGTGAATTCTCTGAGGATTCGTTTCTAATGCTGTTGCCACTAAAAGATTTTGGAAAAACCCCATTTACCCCATTGGTTACTAACGAGGATGTGATAAGCAGATAGACTTACTTCACAAATAAAAAACAGAAAGATCTTGATCCAAGGCCAGAAAGTTTACCTCGTCAACCCTAACATTGTAAATTTGTATAGTTGAGTCTTCCATTCCAATAGCAATTATATTGTTATCCTGAGGATGAAACGCCAGATAAGTTGCTGCAGGAGGTGGTGGCATGAATGTGGTCATGACCTGAATAGAATTATGGCATATTAGTGTCTCTAATATTCAGACACAAATTTTGTAAAAGACCATCACATAATTGTAGCCCTACAAACCTTAAAAGTCATCATGTTGAACAAGGAGACCTTTCCCCCGGAAGCAGACATCACGTAGGAATCATTCTTGGATAAGGCAATACATGAAACCGAGTCTTCAGCTTGTTTCGCATCATTCAGGTCGTTGGACATGAGAGCCCCATTAGTAGGCTGCCACAACTGGGGCACGCTAGAGGCAGAAGACTGAAAATATGTACCGAAGCTTTTAGATTAAATGAATTTAACAACACTATTGGCATATGAACAAGAAAATGAACATGGGTATTCAAACCTTTCCAGAGGGATTGCGTTCATTGCGCTGCCATTTCCACAGTTTATGAACAGCATTCGAAGCCAGCGCTAGAACGGCTAACCCAGAGTTCGTGTAGAGCAACCGCACAACCTACAGTACATGACATTGGTTAATCTAAGAAATACAGAGAGGGTAGAGTAACAAAAGCACACGACACAATGGCGCATATACTATTCAAAGCAATATCAAGAAAAAAATACGCATTATATGCTAATATGCAATATGGATTTGAACTTTTTTATCAATAACCAAGCAAGAACCGAATGACTAGTTCAAGAACTTTCAAATATGTATTCTTTCAAACAGAAAAGGATCAAAACAATGTCAGATTTGAACAAATCAGCCGGATATCATACTTTGTTAGGTGTGAGAGGGTCAGGCAACTTCAAAGTCTTGAGTTGTGATGAATCGGTTATGTCAGGGAACTTCCAGCTTTTAATTTTGTCGGTTGTCTCAAGAATCCTTGGTTTTACATCAGCTGCCCTGCTACTGCTTTCCATGTTGGCCTGTGAATTGTTCAAATGAAATTAGCAAATAATCCTAGGATTAACAGACTTTAAAACGCACGCGCTTACTAATTTAGGAAAGTAAATCAAATGAAAACAGAAAAAATTACCAGATTGCCAAGGGATATTGGCTGTTGAATTCTATCAGTACGTTCGAGGATAGGGGATGCTGCGGCAGAAGCATTAACAATAGGACCTAATGAACCAGCAATTGCCGGCTATGGAAAAGGTTACATAGGAGACATCAAAACTTTGGAAAAAACAAAAAAATATGAAGAAGACATCAGAAGGTAAAAGAGAAAAGACATTACTTTGACATTTACTGCTTCAGAAAAACCACGAGCACCATCGAATGCTCTGGTCTCAAGCATTCTCAACATGCGCTGCCCATCAGCATTTGCCAATATTTTAATCCCATTGTCGCTCGTTGTAACAGCAAGCAACGAGCCTTCCTTATTAAACCTTAGTCTAGGGCTTGCCTGCAAGAAAAACATTATGCAAAACAACTTTACATTTCCTGTTTCATCCAGACAATAAAACATCAAGCTGTTTGATTTTCATATAGTAGAGATACTAACGGGAAGTCCCCCATCAGCGTCAGTGTAAGTAAGCATGTTGGTATTATCCATGTCCCAGAACTTTATCTGAAACTCGTCACCAGCGGCTAAGAAATGGTTCCTGGTTGTATCAAACTGCACAACTCCTAAAGAACGCTTTCGAAAACCAGAGTACGTTCTTTTGATGGCTCCTTCACTTTCATTCCACTCAACAAGGTGAGATTCACCTTCTTTGCTGGTTCCACAAGAGAAGAGTCTGAAAGGATAATGCCAATAAATAAATAAATAATGGATGGACCACAACTCTTTAACCTGAAGAGGCTGACTATCATGCAAAAAGATGCTAATTGGCTATCATTCTATGACAAAACACAGTAAACGAAAAAGAAATTTATTTGGACACATCTGAGACAGACCAAACCAAATCTACGGAAAAAATAGTCTTTTGCTTGTAAACCCCTGTTTTTTGTCTATACTTGTAACATGTAATTTCATAATAGAAAATTATTGAATTTGCCTCTTGGAACCAAAAACCCACCAAATTCTCCCTTAATACAAATATAAAGAGGAAAATCTAATACACCAAGTACAAACATATGCTTGATATTAGAGGAAAAAGAATGTTGGGTACTGCATAAGTTGTAAAATCTGAGTAATCATGTAGCACAGAAGTATGCCTCGTAAAAGCATCACTATATTATTAACAGCTGTTTGCTGCATACACACTGCGAAAATTTCCTGAATTAACATGGATTTTAGTTTAAAAAGAAAATGTTAGTGGCTTCCATGACAGGGTCACACCATCATCATAATCCATCATCAATCACTCAACTAGAGTACACTTCTTAAGACTCTAAAACTGCATAAGCTGGTTATAGTATAGGCATAAAGTTGCTCGACCTGCTCAAGCCATCAATGGCCAGATATTGACATCAATCTGTGGACACTGCAATTCCTTAAGCATGAACAATTGTGTTGCTTTCTATATACAATCGACCAATTTTTTTCACCAGGTTCAGGACATTTGATTATCAACTTCAATTATTGTGAATATCACTACTCAACTTCAAAATAAAAAATTATAAAGCCAGGAGCAGCGTAATTACAGGTCTCGTCCCATGCTAAGCTCTCATGTATTCATGAGTTACTATGTTTCCAATTCATTAACTCCCTACATATATTCTACAATTAAATTAAATTTCTCAAGTCTTTTAAGATGGACATGCGTTTCTTTACACTGAGAAATACAGAATAAAAATGAAGGCAACGTCATTGCTCATCATTACTGATAATGAGCAATTTTAGCAAGTGAACAATATATTATAAGGCATTCCAGTCTCCAGTCTCCATTTAAACAAGAGTAGATGAAGTGAAAGCTTTAGAATTCTTTACACTTTTGACCTCAAATGTAGCTGTCGGATTTATCTAGTGCTTCGCTGTGCAAGGACCAACCCAGAGTCCAAATGATGGGTTATGAAGAATATTAAACAAACCTTTGAAGTTGAAAATTAGTGTTTCACTAAAAGATGACTGCAATGACAGTGACAGAAATTAAGGTGCCACCACAATGTCTAGAAAACGTAGCAGAAATTGTTGTGTAAGAAAGTCTACAAGTAGGGGCGTACGGTTGCCAACCTAAATTTGCAGCGATAACCACATTTGCCGGAAAAAGATCAAACAAAGAATCTGAAAGTACCTTGTTCCATCAGCACTATATGCCATTGTCGTGCACCAAAGTCCAGGGGCATCATAATCTACTCTAGATCCCAAGGAATCGTAAAGCCATGCTTTTATTTTCCCGTCAATCGCTGTAGAGAATATAAACTGCAGATAAAATAGAATCAGAAGGCCCTTTCTCATAGTTTACTCCATATAAAGTGTATGAAATTCATTCAGAATTCAACAAAGTACAGCAAGGGGAAAACAAGAAAAAAGCAGCAGCAATATGCTAAAATATTACCTGAATATTCTCCTTATAGTGAGGACACACAGAATATACGGGAGCTTCATGCCCTTCAAATGTATACTGTCTACGGCCAGCAACAGCGTCCCACACCTGTGACACAATGGTCATGTAAAAACTCAAAGTATCGCATAGCAAGTGTTTATCAAGCTTAAATTGCTAACCTTAATTGTCTTGTCGTCTCCACATGTAACAATGCAAAGTTGCTTATTCGGATGAGCGAAGGCAATATCATTAACGCCACCTATATGAGCATCAATCTACACTTAGGAAAAAGTCATCAGTACTTGAAACTCCACATGAGCATCAGAGAGCGAGAGTTTGTAATTTGAAGTAATTCTCACTTCTAAGTATTGTCTTAACTCTCCAGCAGGATTATATGTATATATTTGAACAATGTGCTTAGAAAAGGCAACACCTTCAAAAGAGAGACACAGAAGATATCAGTTATACCACACAAGATTGACACAAATTTAAAGAATTTACTAGGTAGCATAAAACTTTTTTATACCAAGAATAGATCCATCTGGGCCCCATACGCATCTATTAACAGATATTGTGGCATCTTTAACCAAAGTTGTCTGAACAATCAAGTGAGACTAATTAATCTCAAAAGTAAAAATAAAAAGAATTAAAAAAAAAGGTGAAAACTTGAAGCAACAATCTAATTTTATCTAATGCACTCACTTGGAATGGCATCGAACAAGCTGATATGTCCCAGACCTTAAATGGTTTGAGTGCTAACCTTTCGCGCGAACCAACTTCCCATATGCTAATATCACCAACATTTGTTCCGACTACAATGAAGATAACAATCAGCCACATACTTGAAGGTCAGCAGACTCAAGCTATCCTATAAGCAGCATTTCTATGCTTGTCTTGTAGAAAAATATCGCAGCATTAACATTCAGAATCATTGAAAGATGAGAAAAATAAAGACTCAACAAGGATTGAAGTGAAGAAATTGGAAAAGTCACTCAAGAATTAACCTAGAAGAACAGTCTGTTGTTGTGGATGGAAGTCCATGCTCATAACGTTGGACCCTTGACTGAGACTCCGCACAACTGTTTTGGGAAGGTCGTCTGGTGAATGGACATTAGGCGGATGAGTAGAACCAGAAAATGACACCTAATAAACATCAACAGTGTGTCACAAGATTGAAGGCGCAACATTATTAGATACAAGGAGACAAACAAAATGTAGTCTAACAAATGAATAGAGCCACAGTTACATTTGCCAACACCTCATCAGGTTGTCCAGCTCGAAGCCGTTTCATCAAATGTTCTGAATCAGCAGTCTGATATTCCATTCCAGGACCACCGGAAGGAGGAGTTCTCGGATGCTTCAAAAATGCAGCTGAAAATCACAGAGAACATTTTTGTGAAGTCATTCATTTTTGTACACAGTAATTGATTCTAGCTAAAAGGGCGTTTGGGCAAGCTTATGATGTTTAAGAGCTTATAAGATGTCAAAAAGTGTTTAGTAACTTATTTCTTTTGAAAAAAGTACGGAGTTCCTAACTTCTTTTTAAGATCTTAACATGCTACTTTAGTTTTAACCATCTTAATTACGAAATCGTCACTACCATCATCATATAAATTCTAATATCTTATTTTATCAAAACACTTCAACAACTTATTATAAAGTAAGATCTACCATCTTATAAGCTCCAAACACATCTTATAAGATGTAGGTTTTAAATAAACTTAGCCAAACACCTTCCAAGTTAATGGTAAGACTTTAAAGAACTGACCAGAACTAGGTGCTTGTACAAGCCCGGGCGGACCTGCAGCGACAGCTGCATGAGGCATAGATGGGTTAGCACTTGACATCCAACCTGCAATAGCGCTTGGAGGAGGAGAAACAACTGGCTGGAAAGGCTTCAAAAGGAAAATTAAAGAAAAATAAGATCCCAGAGGTATATGATCGTAATTGACCAGAAACCGAAATGATTCTACTTACACCATGAGCTCCAAGAGGAGGAAAAACACCAGGTTTAGGAACCGATCCAGAGAGAGGGGTATTAGTAGGAGGCGGCACACGTGTGCCATTACTCGAAGCACAAGTATGATCAGTAAAGAGTGTTTTGATATCTGGATTTGGGCGTGGATTCTTGCAAAGCTGATGCTGCCAGTTAAGACTGAAAAAACCAGCAAACAGAATTCAGCATACTAATGTTAGATCGAACATTATTATTACAAAGGTTCTAAAAAAGCTAATAGCAAAAGCAATGCCATTATAAGTGAAGGCTAGTGCATACCTTTGGTTGATGAGTGTTCTTAATCTTGAAGCCTTGAAACCGGGAAATGTGAGCTTGTCACGAAACAATGGATTTGCCTCTATAAGCTTTTTAAGCTCAACTAGCATAATGTTTCGTGCTGACTTTGTGTCTCCATATTTGGAGAGCTGCTCATTCTGCCTAGAAATGTTTAAACGAAAATAATTACCCCAAAATATATATATATTCTGCAGTTAGGTTAAGAACTGCATATAACTAACAGCCTAATTTTTACCTAAAATTGTCAAGAGTCAATAGCTGGGTGATCTCTTTGAAAAGATCTTCATTGAAAGAGGCAAACACCTTGAGGTCCTTTACAAGGATTTCAACTGCCTTTGCTCGATCTTGTCTGAAAAAATTATAGACAGTTGCAGATAACAATTATCAATAGACACACACGGATTAAGAAATTATTATGTGATAATTTTGAAATAATTCGTACCTGTCAAGAGCTTCGAGATATTTTTGTTTTCTAATCTCAAAGAAAATTTTCATTGAATAGCGGTTGTCCTCAACCTTCGTAAATCCACTTAAATACCGTTCAACTTCATCCCATTCACCAGCTTGAACTTGATCCTCAAAGTACTTCATATTAAAGAAAAAGCCAGATTCTTGCTCCAACCTAGATATATTGTAAGCCCAACATAAATAATCAAGATTCAAGAGAAAATCAGACCAACTTTCCTTAAAAAACCAAGATCTAATACACTTCCAAGCAACAATTGCTTTCACATTTCCATTCATAAGCAGTAATTTTAAGACAGAGAGTTAACTAAATACAGACAGGCATTTTCTTTCTTCTTATTCGGGAAACAAAAACAACCACATGGTCCAAATTAGCAGATGCTTATATTTCGTGTTCAAAGCAAGCAAAATCACACGAAATCTCAACAATGCGCACTTATTTGGAAGCATTTCATTAAGTGAACTTACATTAAATCCCACGTAAGACAAATCAAATACTTTGCTATAGGAAAGTGAATAATCAAACATGAGTTATAGAAATTAAAGCTCGGCCATAAAACGAGGAAAGCCACTTACTTATGTACAGTCTCCTTGAACTTCTCTTCGTCCAAGAACTGCAGTATCAAGAAAACCAGTTCTCGACTCAAGGACGACATAGTAACACCTCCTAAAGCCCCCAACCACTCCAGCGCAAATCTCTAATAGCAATTCAATCAAATTAAAGCAGAAAAAGAGCAAACCAAACGCCCCTTTCGATGCCCTTGAAGCAGTGATATATTTCCAACACTCAAGATATTCAATTCTCCAGCAACATCATATATAAAAACAAATCTAAAGGAAGGAAACTCCTGATATATAATCGAGATAAACACTATGTGCCTAAATAATTCATCAACATTTCATCTCAATACGAAAATAAACATCCTTCTTCTGCACTTACCACCATTACATTTCAAACAAGAAACCCCTTCCCAATTCCCAAAAATGAACAGAAAATGAAAAGAAATGCAACGAATCAAAAACTTCAACTTTCTTACAAAATAACCTTCTAAAATTCAAAACTCAACCCTATCAGAAAAGTCCACCTCTCTTTTTCTCTTTACAACCCGTCCTATGATTAAAAGCCCACAAAAATCAAGAGCAAATACTACTGTTTCCAGATCTGGGGCACCAGAAAGAAATTAGCTTCACTCTTAAAATTTAACAAATGCACAGAGCTAGGGTTTTTTTCGGGGGAGAAAGGGGTCTCCTTTTCCTTTCACTATCGTTTCTTTTTCTCTGTGTTAAGACTTGCACCACTCCCACATTCGTCCTTTGTACTTTCTCTTTCTCTCTCTAGACACGCAAACTATGTTTTGTATTGATATACCTGTGTTTCTCTCTCAAGAACTGAAACCGCTATTGCTATATATATGGCAGCAGGATTTATCGGCATGTGAATAATACATTATTTTTCCTTTTATCTTTTGGAGGGTTATTACAATGGGCCCACGGCATTGTGATTAGCGAGGTTTGCCTTAAATTCTTGAAATTATTTATTACAAATAAAGGGATGATAAAGCTACATGCCTTGGATGTACTTATCCGTGCAACGTAAGAAAATGAAGTTCTATTTTTGCTTATGGAATGAAAGTTATTTCATGTAATTTGTACATATTAATCCTTTACACTGTATAACTTCGAATATCTTTTCTTTATAGAGATGACCAATACACTCAATCTTAATATTAACATATTAGATCAACAATGTTCAAAATCAATAACTAATAGACCGATGAGCCATAGCCTAATTGGTTAGAGGGAGGTCTTATAACCATGTTGTTATGAGTTCCAATCCCATCGAGCGTGTGTGAGCTTTTTTTCTATCGCTTGGTATTTTTAATTCTATTGAATAGTAGTTTATTTTACTTGTTATGTATTTTATCTTTGAATATATTAAAGTATTTATATAAATATATTGATGGTGTAATGATTGAATGTAACGGTTTATTTAAAAAATAAATAAATAACTAATTAAAAAAACTCTAGCAAAACTATTATACAATAAAAAATCGAATAATGCTATTATTCAGTATGATAAAGCCGACAAGCACTCAATGAGAAATAAACTCATATGATACTAATCTTGGGGTCTTAAATCTATCCTATGCTTTCTCCACAAATTAAGTTATGCTTGTAACATGGAATCAAATCAAAATCCACATTTTGAACAAAAGCATCTTTTTCGTCAAGAGTGGTAGACAACACTCCCCTCTCATCTAATCCAAATTAAAAGCTAAAATTCAGAAAAGAAAAAAATTATTCGTGTGCTACAATTTCTAGTATGAAATAAGAAATACGAGCTTGATTTTCATTTTGTTTTTGAAATAAATATTGGATAGCACTATTGACTGAATAAATTGTTTTTACAAAAGTTCTATGCAAGCTCGTGTGTGTTTTTAACAATTAAAAACATAATTAATATATAGATAAAGTATACATATTAACATTATATAATATAGCTAGGAAACATTTGATATGGAATTTACTGAAATTTCATGAGATTAGCCCATGGCTATTAGAGATTGATGGATGTCATCTCCTGTTTGATGTACAATATTATAACTCAGATATCAAATCTTGTATTAATCGTTTGCAAGTTATTTGAAATCACATGCAATATAGAATTATCTGTGGAAATAATATTATTATCCTTTTCGTTCTTACTAATTTTCGTCTCTTCTTTTGAATGGTTTTTTAGGGTCAGCTTTGTAAATATATGTTTGGCAAAACTAATCTCCATAGGATGATTATTAATTGCTGGCACAAATAAGATATTTGAATCCAGTTCAATCTGCAGGATTGGTCCATATTTCAAGTCTATTTACAACCATAATATAACTATATAGCATACCAAATAAACAAAAGATTAGGTTCATCTCACCTATTTCTTCATGTCAAACGCGCGGTTAGAATATTATGACTATGGTTAATAGCTTTTGGATATAAAATAATGATATTTTATAACATTATATCAAAATACATATTAAAAAAAAAAAATCTACTCCATACATGGTAGAAAAGTATAGTTGATGAAGATATAGTTATTAATTATCAAGTGTGAACCTCAATTAGTTATTTATTTATTTAAAAAAGGACAAATGGCTATGGTTTGCTTGAATAATTAGTTTCGAGTCTTATCAAAACGTCATTATGGACTAGTACCAAATACATTCCCACATGAGACCTGTTCCTGCTTTTTGCGAGATGGAGTGTATAATTTTCCAAAATATCAATATCAAGAACAATAATAATCTTCCCAAAGAGCCTTTAAAAAGTCACATTGAATTTTCTTTCTGTATAATTGTTTCTCCGACAATCAACCAAGGAAAACATCGATTGTCAAAAACTTCAAAAGAGATTTTTAAAATGGAATCACCTCCATAATCACACCCAATCAAAATCAAGGGCTTATTTGGTTGAAGCAAGATAATTTGCATTTTATCCTTTGTAAAAGATGAAATTGGTAAAAAAAAAAAAATTCTTATGAAAAAATAATAGGTATAACATTAGCTTATATTTTCGAAAAAGATCAACCCTGTTTGTGAAAGACAGTTAGCCTCATTTCAAAAACACAAAAAGACTTGGTGCTTGTTATTTTTTTCGACATAGATTTCCTACTCATTTTGTTATTCATAGGAGGTAACGTGCAATTACCTAGCTAAATTATGGCCAAAAAGAATTAGCGTTTCTATTCACAAAATTAGTGTTTTCCTTTTTTGTTTTAGGATCGAGTTTTCTTATGTTACCATAAACTCAAGCTTTACATAATTTAATTATTTTAATAAAAAAATATAATATTATTGGAACATTATATATTAATATTAGGGATATATAAATTAATAATATAAATTACATTATATAAAAAATTATTAGATCACGGCTTAGTCGAGATCGGTTAGAGTCGAATTAGCTCGAACTCGATACATGAAGTTTATGAGTGCACTTGACTCGATTGCAACTCTAAGTCTAAACATGTGTCAATATAAAAAGACACTCTCCCCAAAATTTGAATATTTGGGCCCCTATCCGTGTGCTTGTGGAGAAAAAAAAAGAGAAAAACAAAAAACAAAGCTTATAAGAAACTAACAAGATTCAATAATTCAAGTGGTCATACCCACTCAAAGGCTTAATTAAACTATCAAAGCCGTAGTCTCGAGCCTTGTTGGAAGCAAGAATTACCTAGAATCCCAGAATGTACAATTTGAAATTGAGTTATAAGGCCCCGTCTACTTCAAGAGATTATGGTGGTTTGGGTACAGAAAACCAATGTAAATCTTTGTTTACTTGGAATGACAACCAACACGGGCCTACCTGCAAAACCTGGGTGTAAGTGGGCTTGGGGAGAGTTTATGTAACCTGATTTCTTGACTGGTTAAGGAAGTCTGATTTCTAACCAAAATTGGTCATTTACGATTCTATCCCTATTGATGGAAAAAATAACATCAACTTGCCATTAAAATTCCTGCAAAAATTTCTCTCTTCCCCTACATAGCAGTGGTTGTTGGTGGAGTTTTTTGGTGCCATTTCTACAAAATATATATACACATATGTGTATATATATATTCTTCTAGAAGCTTTTTTGTTTTGTCCAAGAAATATAAGTAATTTCTTTTAAAAATAATGACTTCATAATTCTTTCTCCCTTTTTATTTTGTGTCATTATTAAAATTATATTTTTTAAAATATGGTAAATCTAAACTTATGTAACAACATTAAATAATTCGAATTTTTTCATTAAAATTCGCAAACAATTGCTATCCAAATTTGATATTTATAATTTCTTTTTTGATTAAATTTTAGAAAATAAAAATATTATTAGTAAAAGTATTACTATAAACTTATATTTATAGTTTAATTATAGCTACCAATTTATAAAGAATAGATATAAAAAATTTAGTTAATTGCTAATTAAATTAGGGATTAGTAAAATATTATAATTATTTTTAGTCTTTTTGTCCCAATATAGTTCCACAATTATATAGTGTACAAAATTATATTAAATATCTAATATAAGCACAAATACACATTTTTCTATATTTTAATGTTTTCATTTTTTTTTTGAATTTTTTTTGGTACATCAAAAAAAAAAATGCAATATCTAATTACTCTTTTGTAATATTTAACAATGGGGGCATACTGGTAAATAAACAACCTAAACTATTTTATACCAAACCATTGAAGTAAACGCTCTACTTAATTTAAGTTAATTAAACCACTTTAAACTAAAGTAAGCATATTACCAAATTCAAATTTACCCATCCAAACTATCATTCAAACCATTCATAAACCAAACCTCTACTAAACAATTCTCCCAAAGTAAACTAGGCCTAAATAACTTATTTAAAAGAAACATTCAATTATTGCACATGAATTATTTAATTAGAACTCATATAGTGTCCATTTTTTTATTACTTAATTCACGTGAGATGGGTATTTCAATTATCCCTCCTTCAAATCATAACGTCCTTATTCACAGCGTAATATAGTTCTAGATAGATCGCTAAGTGATGGATTAGATTGGCAAAGGACGTATATAAATTTATTAGCTCAAATATGAACCCAACTTTTTCCCCCCTAAAAGAATATAATATTAACGTAAAGAAAATATCTTGAGAAAAAGTGTTCTAGTCCCAAAAATTACAAAGTTGATTTGATTGGCCCAGAGAGTGATCAATTCTAAAACTTATAAATTCTTCAAAACTTATTCGAAGGTCCATTGTCTTCAAATCATGTTTAAAAATAAATATTTTTGAAAATTTAAAAATCACAGTAATCTCAAAATATCTCTCAATTATTTAAACAAATTAGTTTCTGCATATTAAACTATTCACAATTGGATAACCTTTTCATACATATATTTTATATATATAAGAAAACTTTAATCCAAAACTTAATTAAACATCAAGCCTTAAGTGGCCTTAAAAAGTTGCCACGACATCCACTTCAATATGTGGGGGTTTAAATAATGCTAAGGATCTTTGTTGTGGGGGACCAAAGCGTCAGAATGGCATACTTTGGAGGGGGTCCGATGTAATTTCCTTTTTCCTTTTATTGCAAAATTTACCCTCCAATCACTAAAACAGTGCTACAAAATCCCAACGGGATTCCTAAATCAGACCAACACAGGGAGAACAACGTCGAGATGATGCAGAGATGGTGCTGGAGCCTGGAGGCTCCGCTCATTCGCCGCCCTTCATTCCTCCGCAAAGCCCCACCACCACTACCACCAGCGCCGCCGTTAGTCTTTCTGTCCCGATCGTCTCCTCCATTCTTCTCTCGATTTACTCCACAGACCTCACAACAATAGCCATTCCGTAATTTCCTCCTACTTCACGCCCCAGCTCATGGCTGTCTCTTCCCCGCCCATCTCTCACTGTCTCCACACTCTGTAAGTGCGCCATTTGGCGGCCCCTCAATTGAATGTTGGTTGTTGTGCTTTTTGATTATGAGATTGTACCATCCATATGGCAAACTCTAAATCTATGTCTGGTTCACTGAGGAAAATGAGAATGAAAAGTTAAATGTGCTAGAATTAAGGCACCAAGTGTTATCATTTGAAGCATAAAAAAAATTCTCCTTTGCATTTTCCTTCTTGAAATCCAAAATCCAAATATAGGTTAAGCTTTTAATTTTAAAGGTTTAAGCTTCTCTTTTATCATATGTTGTTGTTGCTGTTCGGTATTTGGCAATTGTAATTGGCTTTGCTTGGGTTTTGCTTACACATATCTTTTTCTTCCTGTCTTTTGTCCTATGGAAATAGTGTTATTTCAGTTTATCCGAGTGCGGCATATCACAGCCAAGCAGAGGAAAAGGAAGTTGAAGAGCAGGCAGCCTATAACCCCAGTCAGTTCCAAAGCGTTAAAAAAAAAAATGCTATTTGTAAGTATTTGATACCCTTTGCTATATACGTCCTCTAAATTTCGTTACATACTTTTCTTGAGAAGCATAAGGAATGCTGTAATATAACAATTTTATTATCAGGTCCTTTAATGGCAGGTTTAGGATAATGAATGATGGGCAAATCAGGTTCTGGAAGGAGGAGAAGAGACACAATGCACATTCAAAGGTTTGTCGCGTACTTCTTCTCGGAGAAATCTAATTACATATCACAATGGGGAAATTATGAAATGCGTTGTTGAAGCAGCTTTCTTGGAACCTCTTTTTGACATTTTATCTTAAAAATGCTGCGACTTACTTGCTAGAATTTGAATTTATACTAGCTGTCCGGAGCAGAATTGCGCTTGACTTGGTGAAGTTACTCTGCTGCTTGTGATAGATATTCAATTTTAGAGGAGTGACTGTCTGGTGAAACAATCCAACTGATTTCTTTACTAAGTTATTAAAGGATTGAGTTTGTCTTCTTTTTGATTGATTTTCCTGCAGGCAGTACTGAATCATTTCCCTGGGGATGATAAGCATCTGCAAATTAAATGATACCTTTGACGACAATGATCTTTTTCGACTGTTCAAGTTCTGCACATCCACGTTTCTTAACTTGGGAAGTTTTGAGTGCCAGATAAAATTAGATATTGCCATGAGATTTTCAGAGGCGGGTAGGGGTATACATAGTTATGTAGCTTATGCATGCAGTACAGTTCATGTATCTTGTACTGATTCGGGAGTTATGATCGTTGATCGTCTTTAATATGAATTTATGTATGTCACATACTATGAATTTTAGGTTTCAGTTAAAGAATTGCTCTTTGTTATTATGTCAGACAACTATTAATAATATTCATTTCTGTGTAATAAATTAGCCATGCTGTGAATATATGACAGACTACTAAAGGTTGGTGGATACGCTAATGCTATCAACCCAGCCAAATGATGCTCTATGTAGAGATGTCAAACGGGCCGGGCCAGCCGAAACCATTTAGCCCTGCCCGCAACGGTTCCGAGCTTATTCTGTTCCGGGCTTAAGCGGGCCGGGCTTAGGTGGGCCAAAATCCCTTTTGGGGTGGCCTGACCCTTAATCGGCCCTTTTAATAATGGGGCGGGGCCTAAATGGTTCCGGGTTAAACGGTTTCGGGCTAAACGGGCCTTAAACGGG
>JACFYI010003421.1:1171454-1182764 GCA_014898755.1 Handroanthus guayacan | reverse complement strand
TTATTTTATTACAAGTATACTATTAGTATTAATTTTAGTCGAAAAAGTTGGATTTGTGAAGGGATATATATAATTTCTTATGAAGCTCTTGTTGAAAGAAATTCTTTTGGCCAAAATTGTTGTTTTTTTTTTTTTTTCTATTTGTTATTAACTAAGTATGAATATGCTAGTTTCTTCTTAATTTGTTCTATTAGGATATTGCATCTTTTATTTTATATTTTTTATTATTTGGAGATGATGTATTTTTTATGAATATTAAACTTTGTTGGATTCATTTCTTTTTCTTTACATCTAATTAGATTTTTTTTTTTGTTTTTTGTTTTCAAACCGAACAAACCGATCTAATCCAAACCGAGTTAAATTGGTTTGGATTGGTTTGGTTGTATGAAAAAAATCAAACCGAATCAAACCAATCCAATATAATTTTTTTAGTTTGGATCGGATTGATTTTTGTTTCAAAACCGAACCAAACCGGACCGTGAACACCCCTACTAAGGGGGGTGTTTGACCGTGTGTGTAGCTTAAATATCACAATTAGGCACGCATGAAATTACGAAATATTGCAATACTAATGTAATGTTTGGTTGGCAAGATTATGTGTCAACTTTACAAATTCAAGTAAATTTGAAAGCAAGTTTGATAAGGACTAGGGCTATTAGATGTACAATTATAAATATAACCTTGTTAAGTTTTCATTAAATAGTGATAACTTGTTTTGATGAGTGATAACATGGCAATTCAATATGTCATCTCACACCCCAAGTCCACAATCTCAAGGTTGGAGTGAAGATTGGTAAACTCCATAATCTCACAAGCCCACTGGGCTTATCAAAATAAATAGGCCGGTCTGTACACCTAATCTAACTTATCAAATAAATGATTGTTGCATGGTAAATGCTAAAGTTTGGCGTAATTGCACTTATCAAACACCCCCAAAAGATATTATTAATGCATGTAAGGAAACCAATAATATTCGATGATTAATAACTTAAAAACAAAAAATCTCTATTGATTTTGCGATTTTTATTTTATTGTTGAATCTCCACAGATTTTCTTTGGAGTCAATCACAACATCCTTATTATGGTTCTACCGAGATTTGAATGAAGTTGCCACCACCATTTAGATGAAGTGGCATTGCGCCATTGTCTCTCTCATCTTCAGCGGTGACTCAGGATTTTGATTCAATGGGGTTGTTTTCAAAATTTTCAACTATTGAACTCAACAAATAGATATAAAAGAATTTTTTTAAAAGTATTACTAACATAATTTTCTATATCAATCCAAATATTTTTACTCAAAAGTGATATAGTTAATAAAACTCTATAGAAAATCTTATAGTTTAAATGATATAAGCTCTTAAAAACACTTCTCTACAGAGAAAAAGTATGGTGAATTAGCGTATCAACATATATATTGTGCTGAAACAATTGAAGACATTTATATATTCAATAATACAAAAAACTAAGAAAAAATTGCTAAAAGTAATCACTAAAATATTATTAAATTAATTAAAAAAAATAAAAGCTCACCACAATGGCTTTGAATTTGACAAATTGATTGAAGCCTAATGAGCACGAGTTGTGGGAGTAAAAAACAAGCCTTGAAAGATAAATATGAGAACTATAAAGCTTCAATGAGTTATTTGGTTTAGTATTCAAATATTGATAAAAGAAAATGAAAGTAGTTGAATTGAATGTTACTTCAAACTTCAAATTCTAAAGCTGGTTGATCCTTTACATTCCAAACTTTTCGTATTCTATATTTATAGACTTTTATTTAGTGATTTACTATAAGGTCCTACACATATTTATTTTATTGTCTAAAATTTGAATATTACACATATTTACATACTATAGTTAGGGATAAAAAAAATTCAATAAGGTCCTGGAACTCCATTGACATAAATGTGGTGTCACCATTGCTCATCTTATAGGGTAGGCACGGGTTTAATTTCCACTGCTGTGTGTGGGCCCTTTTTTGCCAAATAGTAGTTGTATTTGATTTTTCTACTGTATAATAGTTTTATTAGTTATTAATTTTGAATATTATTGATATGATGAATGAATATGGGGATTTGGCATTTTAATTGTTTCTCTAAAAAAATTAGAATCAAGTTGACTGAAAGATAGTAGAATTCGAAAATTCTTGAAGAAATGTATATTCCAACTTAGGTAAGTTTTGAACCATCCAACTTTATTTAGCAAGGAGGAAGAACAAGCAACTTGACTAGTTAAATTTAGTCCAACATCTAACAATATATGTGTGTGCACTTTTAGATTGTAAAGACGTTTCCTTCTGTACCAAGAAAAAGGGGATGGCTCTGATCACTTATCTGGTTTCTTCATTTTTTACTTCTTCAAGCATGCTATTTTTTACGATCAATATAACTCCACAATTGAGATTTTTATAAATTCTTTACCACACGAAAACGGTGAACGCAATTTATCAAGCATTTCTAACATGAAAACATATTGTCGGGACTTAAAACGATGAAATATGCATGTGATGGGGATGTAGATTTTCTTTGGTCCCAAATCAAGACATCCAAATTCTGTAATAATAGTTCACGTTTTCTTTTAGTTGACACCAATGTTTTTCATTTATCAGCAAAAAAAGACAACAATATTTTCCTCTGATGAATAAAAATGGATTCCAATTTATAGTAAAAATAGCGGTACACGATACGGTCAATCACCTGATTACCAAGAACAGTAAATGCCAAAGATAAATTGCTGTCAAGAACCTGTCTTTTTGTCTCCAACACAATACTCAAAGGATTCATGGTGGTTAAAATTGCACCAATACTCAAAGCTCCCAATAAAATGATAGGGCAGCAGACAGAATTCGGCAAAAAAAAATTAAGATTACATGACCTTGGTTTACGCGTATATGGTGCAGACCAGAAGCCATTGATTTCACTGAAAAGAAGAGCATCGAGTAAGAAATCGAGAGGCCAGATCAAGAGTCTATTAATTATACTTTTTTTAGAAAATGAACGAAACAATGTCAAGAAAAGGTTCGAAAGGCAGGTTTACAGGTGGGTATTTGCTGTGTCATATTCCTGTTTTCAGGATTACATCCAAATCTAGTTTTGAGAGGTCATTTTGGCCCGAACATACAAATAGGCTGCTCCGGATATAATCTATGTTCCAATCCGGAGTCACATTGATAGTCAAATGCATTAGGATACATGTCAAGGAAAATATATAAAGTGAAAAAATATAGGGACTAGTATACTATTACTACTCTATGTGGCTTTTAGCATAATGAAGATCTTGTACCATTTTCACATGCCACTTGGTTCAGCTTACAAACCTCAGGCATATGAAAAAGAAATAATGTTCAGAGATGAAAAATAAAAAGTGTAATTCATTTGCAGTATCATCTCCCTCCTATTTCAGAAAGGGTGAGTTCATTTGCTGATAGCTTCTCTGGTGTACTCTTTTCCACTTCTTGAAACACACTATTTCTTGTGATAAATGCTGGATTTTTGGGCATTGGCAAACTTGCAGTCTCATTCTTTAATATGAATATAACATCTTCAATTGTGGGTCGATCGACTGCTTGATTTTCAACACATAGAAGGCCAATGTGAATGCATCTTTGCAGTTGGTTTATAACACACGAATCCCTCAAAGTCGGATCCATTAGCTCTAGTGCAGAGTCTTTTCTCCAAAGCTCCCAAGCCTGCAAAAATGATTTACATATGAGGGGAAAATACTTTGTCATCTAAACTATAGGCGCATTCACACATTGCCCACTAAACTATTTTCTTTTTGTTACGCATTGCCATTTAAACTATGCAAGTTTTATACTTTACCAGCCAGCATTAAACATTTCCAGAATATTCTGCTGTGATTCTACATGTCACGGGCACATGATTAATTTCAGGGGTATTTTTGTTCATTTGCAGATGATATTGTGTATTTTTCATTTAACGATGAAAAAGTTGAGAATAAAACAAGAAATGGTTGCTGTGCATTTATTCCATTTTTAATGTGAGAAAACGTGTTTGATGAAAGTACTCATAATTATTAGATAGTTAACGAAAATACCCTTAAAATTAGTTCTGTGCTGGCACACCGAAAACATTCCCAGATGGTAAAATGAAAAAATGTGCCGCTTAGATGACAAGTCGTAACAAGAAAAAAGAAAGAATAATGCATAAAAACCCCCCAGCAGAGTGTTATTCTTGGAGAGGTAACCAAATTGGAGACAGACAAAAGCAAAACCACCAAACAGTTGTGTAAAAACTTACATATTCAACCAAGTTTAGAGGACCCTCAATCTGGTGGAAGCAATTGTTCTTCCTACCACTCACAATCTCAAGCACTAACACTCCAAAACTATAGACATCTGATTTAACAGAGAATATCCCCTGCATTGCGTACTCGGGAGGCATGTAACCACTGTGAAACATATGTCAGATAAGTCACTCGGAAGAATAAAACAATATGTGAAAGTATGCTGGTATATATGCCACTTACTATGTTCCAACGCGCCTGTTTGTGTTTGCTTCGTCTATGTTCTGCTTAAATATTCTTGCAAGACCAAAATCAGAAATTTTAGGGGTCATATTTTGGTCGAGTAATATGTTACTTGGTTTCAAGTCCCGGTGAATGATCTTCAGTCGAGAGTGTTTGTGAAGGTAGAGTAATCCTTGAGCTATCCCCTCGATGATGTTGAACCGTTTATTCCAATCCAGTCGCTCTCTTTCAGATGGATCTATTTAAAAAACATCACATTTCTATGATTACTTGAATTTGCAACACTAAAACAAGAGAGTAGCTACAAGCCTATGATGGTGTTTGCAAAAGCTTTTACTTTTTGGAGAAGTGAAAAGTTGTAAATAGAGATGTAGTGAAAGTTGAGAAAATTTGATACCGCAGAAATTGATAAGGGTTGCTTTTAACTTTTATTTTTCTATATTTTTAATTGTTCGCTTAACTTTAGGGAATCAAAAACAGAAGCACTACTTCCAAGAAAGCAGAAGGCACTCACTGAAGAGAAAGAAATCAAGACTTTTATTGCACATGTAGTCGTAGATTATCATTTTATCATCTCCATGAATGCAAAAGCCTAGTAGCTTAACAAGATTCACATGCTGCAGTTTGGAAATGAGTATTAGTTCAGTCTTGAACTCAAGCAATCCTTGTCCTGACTGTCGCGAAAGAACCTTCACCGCTATATCGTGGCCTTCCGGCGTTTTTCCCTGATAAAAACAATAAATATCAACTTACTCAAAAGCTACAATGTGCTTATCTTAAATGGATTCCGAGAAACTTTACCTTATAAACGGGGCCAAAACCACCCTGTCCCAGCTTATAATCCGAGGAAAAGTTGCTTGTAGCAGATTGTATTGATGCATAAGTAAACAATCTAAGATCATGGCTTTTGGCTCCTCCATTTTCAAGCTCATAACCTTCTGTATATCCCTCTAGTGTTAGCAGCTCCTTTAACTCTTCCTCCCTTTTCCCTATACATCCAAGTTATTAACATAAGAATTTCAATCAAGATCACCAAGAACTTAAACTCACTATGATTCTCATCAGCCCCCCCGGGGTGGGGGGGGGGGGGGGGGGGGGGGGGCGCTGCTGAATAGAACTTAAACTTATTGGGATGATACCTTGTTTAACTTTTCGCATAACGAACAAACCAACGCCCGAGACAAGCACGACTATTACACTCACTACGACAAGAATGATCGTTACATGTTTCTTCATTCCTATCATAGATTATCCCAAGATTTAGTCGAAATTATGTACATCAAAAGGAAAATTTTGTGCTATCCGAAATAAAATATAGAAACAAACCTTTGCTTGAAGATGGAGAATCAAGAACATACTTCTTGATTGCAGAACCATCAAGACTCTGTTCGAACTCCAAATTTTCACCTCTCCAATATGTACAACCACTTGATCCATTATAGCCCGTATAGGCAACACATTCACAATCGTTCCAACATCCTTCCCTGCAGTCACTTAAACTAAGACTAGAATTATTGTCATAAACAGATGGAGCTCCACTTCCATCCACTGGCCTGTAATCCCCCGACTTCAAAATGAACGTCTCTCGATTATTTCTGCACTTAGGCTGGGCCCACAATGCGCATCCTTTTGGAACAGAAGATCCCTCAGTTTTATAACCATAACAAAGACTTGGTCTCAAAATTGTAACCATGTCGGCCCCGAATATATCCCCATCATAAAATATCTTCCATCCGGAAATAACCTTTCTGTCTTCAGGGGTCCAAGTGGGATCTATTATGAGTGAATACGTGAAGTATTCCTCATTAGCACTCGTTACATAACTTAAGTTGTAGTTTAAGTTAAAGATGTCCACTGCATGATCGAAATTTTCGAACTGCTTGACTCTCAAATTTCTTGATTCCACTTCCACATAGTAATCCTTTAACTCACCGCTAGTCCAGTAAACTATCCCACGTCGTTTAACTATCAAATTTCGGACACTTGGATTCCACTCGAGAGTAAAAGCTCCAGAAGCTGGATTACTTTGTCCGAACCAAGACGAAAGTGTCCAATTTCTTCCAGTCCTGTGGTTGACACCTAGTTTCATCCCTGGAAGAAGAGTATCAGTAGGATGATCAAAACTTTGCCATAATATTTCACCATTTGACCTCACTACAAAATTCCCCGTATCCAACAGAGTGGCTGATAATGAGTGGTTCTTGTTTGATTCTGCAGCATATAGCTCAAAGGATTCTCCTCCAGATTGTGTGATTATAAGCTGTCCCCTCTTACTTAGTGTGAGTTCAGGATTCATATTATTGGGAATAGGCTTTTCCCTGTTGCCAATCCAAACAGGACCGAATGAACCAGCGGTGTACCATATTGCTAAGTAACTGTTATTGGTGTCTTCTGGGGTGTGGAATCCTAAGGTAAAGATTCTTTTTGCAGAAACCAGTTGAGAAGATGAGTTTAGGTTGTCTCCTTGTTTGAGGGTGTCTAGGGATGAAACTTGGGAGAACAAAAAATGGAGAAAAATCAAGAAAACAACTATTCTTCTTGAAGATTTTTCAGGTTGCATGATGGGATTTTGCGGAAGGCAGGATTTTTTCGCAGTTTACGTTGTGATACAAAAAGAATCAAGATTTTTTTTTTTTTTTAATGAAATAAATGAGAACGGCTGGATCGGACCACGTTTTCTTCGTAGTTGAGCAATCAAAATTAATGATGTTAGAATTTAGTGATCATATTTTATTTAGATATATATCTGTTTCTTGGTTGAAAAGTCGATGCCGTCATCCTCTTTACTTTTAGCATTTTAAATTACTTGAATTTGTGAAGATGAATATTATTGACTTGAACTTTCTCGGAAAGTAATTATTTTCCATGATGTCAAATTTGACTTCTTACACGCTCAAAGACTTGTGCGACAAAGAAAAAAGGCATATTATCACTATTCAAATTTTACATTTGTGATTTACATATACAAAACTATTTCTAATTAAATATCATAGAGTTTACAATGTAACTCCAAATTAGCTTAAGGCACGACAATGGAAAAATAGTAAACATTGAACCATTTGACTAAATTGAATTGAAATATAATATATTTGCATATTTCCTTCTATCGAAAAAAAGGAATGGCAACCAATCAATAACATCACAATTCTACTAGAGGTTCTTTGGTAGAGTTGACTAGATTAGCAAGGCATTTAGTAACTACAATGTAATAATACAAGACCTAAAAATAGTTTCCGCATGTTATTTGGTTTGTTTTATTAACTTGTATGACTTGGATAGTTACCATTTTACCCTTATTTTGTACAATTGGATCATATTACAAGCATATATAAATACAACAAGCAGGGCACATGAGCATGTTTACTTCCTAATCATTCCTTGACTACTTTATCATAGGAGGGTTGAACCAATACATAATCATGATTTTATTACCATAGGCTGACCATTAATAAAAATGGTGCTACTAAATTCAAGATAAACCTAGATAATGTGGTTTTATCTAAACTTATTATGACTATCAAAAAATCAGTACAACTATTATTGTGCTTCCAGCAAGATTCGAACAAACTTACCACCCCTATTTAGATGAAATGGCACTGTGCCCTGCCTCTCTTCTCTTAATAGAGCAAGTGTGGGTTCAATTTCCACCAATGTGTAAAAACAATGTGTAAAAATGCCCGTCGGAGCATTATCCTTGGAGAGGTGACGAAAATGGAGACAGATAAAAGCAAAACCACTAAACATCTTAGTAAAAGCTTACGTGGTCTACCAAGCTTAGAGGACCCTCCATTTGGTGGAAGCAATTGCTCTTCCTACCACTCACAATATCAAGTACCAGTGAATGATCCTCAATCGAGAATGTTTGTAAAGGTAGAGTAGTCCTTGAGCTATCCCCTCGATGATGTTGAACTGTTGATTCCATTCCAATTGTTCCCTTTCAGATGGATCTAGTTAAAAAACATCATACTTCTTTGAATACTTGAATTTGCAACACCAAAACAGGAGAGTAGCTACAAGCCTAGGATGGTATTTGCAAAAGTTTTTACTTTTTGGAGAAGTGAAAAATTGTAGACCCTCTTAAAGCGGCAAAAGTTGGGTGAGAACTACTTTAAACTTTTAGCATTTTTTTTTTGGCCTGACTTAACTTTAGAGAATCAAAAGGAGAAGCACTACCTCCAAAAAGTAGTGCTTTCGAGAAAGTAGAAGACACTCACTGAAGAGAGAAATTGAGACTTTTGTTGCGCATGTAGTCATAGATTATCATTTTATCATCTCAATGAATCCAAAATCCTAATAGCCTAACAAGATTCAAGTACTGCAGTTTAGAAATGAGTATTAGCTCAGTCTTAAACTCAAGCAACCCTTGTGCTGACTGTCGCGAAAGAACCTTCACCGCAATATCTTGGCCTTCCGGCAAATTTCCCTGTTAAAAACAATAAACACAACTGATTCTAAAGCTAAGATGTGTTTATCTTAAATGGATTCTGAGAAATTTTACCTTATAAATGGGGCCAAAACCACCCTGTCCCAACTTATAATCTGAGGAAAAGTTCCTTGTAGCAGATTGTATGGATGCATTAGTGAATAATCTAAGATCATGGCTTTTGGCTTCTCCATTTTTGGGCTCATAATCTTCTGTATATCCCTCTAGTGTCAGAAGTTCTTTTAATTCTTCCTCCATAATCCCTATTCATCCAAATTATAGACATAAGAATTTCAATCAAGATCACCAAGAAATTAGACTTATTATCATTATCCCTTGTTTAACTTTTCACATAACGTACGAATCAATGCCCGAGATGAGCACCACTATTACACTCACTACAACAAGAATTATCATTACACGTTTCTTCATTCCTGTCATAGATCATCCCAAGATTTAGTCGAAATTATGTACATTAGAAGCAAAATTTTATGTTATCCGAAATAAAATATTGAAACAAACCTTTGCTTGGAGATGGAGAATCAAGAACACACTGCTTGACTGCAGGACCATCAAGACTCCGTACAAACTCCAAATTTTTACCTCTCCAATACGTACAACTGCAGGTTCCGTTAAAATAGGCAACACATTCACAATCATTATATTTCCCTGCAGTCACTTACACTAAGACTATAATTAACGTCAAAAACAGATGGATCTCGGCTTCCATCCCCTGGCTTAAAATCCCCCGACCTCAAAACAAACGTCTCTCAATTATTTCTGCACTTAGGCTGGGCCCACAATGCACAGCCCTTTTGAACAGAAGATCCCCCAGTGTTATAACCATAACAATGACTTAGTGTAAAAATCGTCCCTCAATAACCATATACAGTAGATAATATTTAATTTTGCTTTTATATATAATCTAATACATATATATTATATTATTCATATAAATAATTATATCTAAAATTCTGTGCAAATGCGGATAACTTTTAGATGCAGATACTACTATATTCATTCCGGATTTTTAAGCAACGGATACGGATATGGATATGTCTAAATATTTTTGGACATAGACAATATATGTCAATTTCGAATACGGATGCGGACGGTTGAACGGACATTCGGATATTTTTTATAGCCCTAGTTGCATGATGGGATTTTACAGATGACCCTTTTTTTTTTTTGGCAGTTTAAGTTGGCATACAAAAAAATCAAGATTTTTTCGATGAAATAAATGAGAATGGCTGGATAGGACCGGCATTTTTCCTTGTAGTTGAGAAATCAAAGATTAGTGATGTCAGAATTTAATAATCATATTTTAGATATCCGTCGGATTCTTGGTAGAAAAGTTTATGCAATCGTTTCTTGTTTTTAGCATTTCCCATTAGTTGAATTTGTAAAATATGTATGTTATTTGACTTGAACTTTCTACGAAAGTACTTATTTTCCATAATGTCAAATTTGGAGTCTTACAAAGACTTGGGCAACGAACGCAGAAGGTACATTATAACTATTCAAATTTTATATTTTTTTATTTATATACCGAAAACTATTTCTAATTAAGCATCAACAAGTTTACAACAACTTAAGCATTAGAGGGTTTACACTTTACAATGGAACTCCAAATTTGCTCAAGACACGACAATGGAATCTTGATAAACTATTTGACTAAATTGAATAGAAAGACGATAAATTTGCATTTTTCCTTCCGCACCCAAGAAAAAGGAATGGCAATCGATCATAATATCAGAGTTCCTTTAGGGGTTTTTTTTGGTAGAGTTGATTGGATTAGCAACACATTTAGTAACTACCATGTAATTCATACAAGATTTAATAATAGTTCCCATATGTCACTTGGTGGGTTTTATTTTTATTTTTTATTTTTTTGAGAGAACTTGGTTGGTTTTATTAACTTTTATGATTTGGATAGTTGCCATTTTACTCTTATTTTGTAAAATTGGATCATATTACAAGCATATATAAAAACAACAAGCAGGGCAAACCAATACATTTATTTCCAAACCATTCCTTGACTAGTTTATCACTGGGAGATTGAATCGATACACAATCATGATATTATTAGGGGTAACCCACTTATCACGGGCCAGCCTAGTAAAAAATGGTGCTATAAAATTAAAGATAAACCTAGATAATTTAATTTTATCTAGACTTATCATGCCATCAAAGAGATTCTAAGCCGATAACTTATCAAACTTTTATAACCTCAATATCTGTGTCATGCTTTCTTGCTTGGAGACCTTAAAGCCTGGAAGCAAATAAGCTCCTTAGTTCCCTCCTAAGTATTTTTCCAGCAGCTGATCGTGGTATTGATGCACAATAATAGACTCTTCTAACCTTCTTATAAGGTGCAACCTGCGGCAAACAAAACAAAA
>JACFYI010003421.1:1125380-1150821 GCA_014898755.1 Handroanthus guayacan | reverse complement strand
GAGGAATTGTTTCCAGAATTTCTACTTGTCTCTTACCTCCTTTTGCTGTTAATGTGTTGCTGACACTCCTTGCTTTTGCTTACATTGAATTAACCTTTTCAAGAATTTTCTTCAAAACATTTTAAATTATTTTCATGTTAATTCTTTTTGTATTTTTGTATTAAAATGGCTATTACTAAGTACATCTGTCACATTGAAGTGGAGAAATTACCAAATTCTCATATAAATACAAAAGTGCCTCGACGTCTGCACCTGAATACGACCTCACATTAAAATTACTTCCACAAGGTTTGCAAAATTTACCACAATATAGAAAATAAGTAACAAGTGGCTGGAACATATTATCCCTAAAAATAAATTCAATACTTTTAAATTACCCAAGATAAAATTTCATTAATAAAACTTAATAAATATTGAGTAACTTTTTGAATATAAACTTTAAATAAGAAAAACGAGAAAAATTAGATAATATAACTTGAAACATTTAAATTACTCAAAATAATTAAAAAAAAAAAGTACAAATATTTAAAAAATAAAAAAGCCCGAAATCAGGGGAATCATCTCCTTCCTGATATCTCCAACACCTTTCCCCCACCACGTCCCCGCCCCCACTCACATTCACAGCTCACCCACAAACCCACACAGGCAGACAGACTCACAGTCACACGCATAAACCACACACACACACACACAGAGGCACTCACTTTAAATCTAAAAATCTCATGGCAGAGATTAAACCTAAAAATATAGTTCAAGTCTAAACCATGGTTCGCTGAACGCCCCTTTCTGGCTAAACAGCCGGAACGGCTGGTGCCGTTCTATTGAGATGGTGCAAAACAATTAAATCATGTCTTCGCTACATTATATAATTAAAACGGATGGAATGACGTTTCAAGCAGTTTTTTGGTTCTGAACTGTAGACTCGGGTTGATAGATTTCTGCTGATTTCTTGAACCCAAACAGGAAAATTTTGCAATGGAAATATCATTAAGCATCTCTGAGTTCAGAAAAATAAGATTGTTAGTGTTGTTGGTGTTTCCGGTGATTGTTATAATGGGTTTTTTAATTGATTTTATTCTTTTGATGGTTTCTTGTAGGTTTATGTTTGTTAGTTGTTCTTTGTTATTGAATTTATAATTAAGAAAAAAATACCTAGTATAGATTGTATGGTTTGATGAAGAAAATTTTAGAATTTCATGTGATTTTTGTCTCTTTGTTTGTAGAGCTGTATATTGGAAACCCTATTTGGTTCCATTAGGTTTTGTGACAGTGACACATAATGGCCTTGGAAGAGAAATTTAGGATTTCCATTAGAGAAGGTACAGCAATGAATATATATATAATAATAAAAAATCATTATAGTCAAAAGGTAGGGAATCAAATGAAAAAAGTAAGAGAATATTTGTTTTGAAAATAGCACAAAACCTTTTTCTTTTCGATAGTAAAAAATTAGGGAATAAGTTGGAAATGTTAAAAGAATATTTACTATGCATATGAAGAATTACTTTCTTGTGTTAATTTATATATAATATACATTCTTGGCACAATTGGAAAAAAGAATAGTATAGAACGAAAATTTTGCTTTTTCAATTTGTACAATGATATTATTGACGTGATTGGAAAAAATTTGTAAAATGATAACTATAGTTTTGCTTTTCACTGTGTACATTTCAAATTTACAATGATTTCTAAGAGAAAGCCAATTGAATTAGTTTCTTTAAATACATCAAACTGTCTTGCATTTTTTCCAATATATTTGCTTTCTTCAAATGCATTATGTATTCCTCCATAAAATCAAAATTTAACATTATATTGATTTATATAAAAATTTACTTGAACACTTATTTTAGTAAATTTATTATGTGAAAATTGCTTGCTTAAATATTTCTTCCAGTTGTAAAGTTAATTATACAAAAGAAGCATGTATCCTAATGCATATGTAGAACAAATAATTGTGACAAATATTGGAGCAAAAAGTTTACCTTTCCTTGAGCCTTGAGTTGGATTAGTAAATAAGTCAAGACTATTAAATCTAATAATACTACAATTTATATATTAAATCAACTTTGTGGCCGATTCGTTAATTAATATAATTAATCTAGCATTGCAGGTAATGTGCCCTATGGTTGGATCATGGTTTTGTGAGTTTTTTTTTTTTTTTTTTTTATCTTTTTTAATTTTTATGCTTTAAATGATATAAGTTTTTGTGCTTTAAATTTTGCATTTTTACCTTCCCTCATCATTTTCCTTATTAATTCTTTGATCTAAACACAACAGTAACGTAACGTTTTGCTTAATGCAATATTCCATAAAAAGAAGTAACTCATGTGGAGTATCGAAGCAATTGATCATTATCTCTCTGCACGTCCTATCATATAATATAATTATCACTCTTGTGTTTATAGAATATATACCCCATTTGTTTACAAAAATATCCTTTCAATTATAGAAACATTACAACTTACAGATCTACCCCTTTATAAATATATATAAATATTAATAAAACATTAAGGCTGATATGACCATTAATCCTACTCCCATTTGATATTTTTTAGCGAAACATTTTTTAACAAGGAGGTGTCAGTAATTGTTAAATAACCCTTTATTTTATTTTATTTGTTTTTAATTTCACTGTTTCTAAAGGATGTAGGTGCGATTAACCCTTTATTTTACTTTATTTGTTTTTCTCTAAACTATGAAGGCATGGATTTTAGTGTTCTTTTTTTTTTTTTTTTCCTTTTGCCTTTTTCCCGAAATATTTGGTCCTGCCTTCATACTTTGGTTTATTTTTTTCTTTAAGTATAATTATTCTAAATTATTAGTTTAATTGTTTGATTTTGTTGAAAACTGAATAATTAAATGGCGATTTCTAATAATGTGAATCTAATTACATTGATAATCTATTGAAAATGTGCTACAATTACAAACATAATGGTCAAGGCGCAGCCCCGCAATAAATCATAATCTTTTTCTTCTCCTCTTTATTCATTACATCATCAACACAACTTCACTAAGAAAAACGAAAATTGCATTAGAAATCAATATCAAATACAATAATTAATAAAAAAAATAATGAAATATATTATTCAGTTAAATAAAGAATGGCTTAATTCAACAGAAATATAAATTTGAACCCTTAACCCCATGGTTCTAGCAGTTAACAGTTTTTCTTTCTTTTGTAATATTGTTGAAATCCAAGGCTAAAAGGAATAATAGAAAATAATAAAGAGCCAAAAATCAAAATCTCATGACTATCTATTTCAATTGGTTTTGAATTTGGGTGGGAGATTCTTGATGGAGTCTTTGATATTATTGCAATCTTTCAAAAAAAGTGGATTAAGCATGAAATTGATAAACTTATTAATTTAATCATATTTACAAATTCATATAATAAGTATAAAAAAGATAAAAATTATAGAATTTCCTTTTCTGGACCTATAATCGTCGATTGAGTTTTTCTTCAAAACAGCGAGTGCTAATTTCACTCTTCCTCTTATTTATCAACTTAGCAATTTTAGCGATTTTAGTATTAGAAAGAGCGTTTAAACTTAGCAATAATCTATTCTACTTAAGTGGTGTTTGCAACTGATTCTGATAATCACTTATGTGATTATGAGCTGTTGAAAGTTGTTTTTAAGTGTTTGAAAACTCTGTGACTACTGTAAGTTCTTTAAAAATAATTAACAATAATCTTGGGGTTACTTACGAGGTGCCGTAAGCTATTTTTATAAAAAAATAAGTGATTATAATTCCAAACACTACTATTTTTTGTTGGCTTACAATGAATTATTTGATAGTTTTTAAACACTAAATACTTTTAATTATAATCCGATTTTTTTTAAGTTTTAGCAAAAATAGATAATTATACTTTTACATAATTTGTTGCAATATCACCTCATAATTACAATCACACAAATTAAAAAAAATAATATATTTACTTTGTTTAAAAAATAATTTATGTACGAATCAATTGAATCAAAAAAGTTTCATGAAAAAACAGGCGATGGTAGGGACAACTTCTATATTTGCAACAACTATAGTAATTAGGCGGCTAAACAAATCTGATTAAGACTTTGCTTCTTCTTCCCTTTTTAGGCAAAAGGAATCTCTTTTCAATGCGCGTCCATTCATTAGAAAACTTCTTGTACTTCGACGTCGAAAGGTGCACGGCTAAACTTATTTAAAACGGGTAATAAGTTTCTATATTTCATTGGATGTTTTTTACATTTTGTGAGGATTTTAATTATATTACAAATCAATGTATCACTTTGACCATTTAAGCGTATGTTTTATGGTCTTTCATTTTTTTTTTTTTAAAGCTATTACATTTCATTATTACATCAAAAAATTAAATAGAAGATAAATTTTATAAAATATTATGCAGTAAACAAATATTATTGTACAGTAGATAAAGACTCGCGCCATTGGTGAATTCGAACTTGCACCTTCCCTGTGAAAGGAGGAGGCGACACCACTTCATCCAAGACGGCGGTAAACTAAGCTTAATTAACAAAGTGATCATATGCTAGGGATGATATATATATATATATATATGTTACCATAACTTGGTTGGATTTTAATTACTAACCCATGATTATTAATATGCTATGCAATGATTATTTAATCTTTTTCAAGTTATTTGATTGGCATACAAATTTGCATTATCCTACGGGTCGGGATCTCCTATTCCAAATAATGCTTCATTTCCTATTCTATATCTTTAAATACTTGTCATATGTATTGCATTTAGTACTAAATATTTTTTATAAAAAAATATTTCATACACGTGGTATGTATTTAAAGTATCAAACAGGAGATGAAACATTAATTTGAAATAGAGAATCCTATCCTTAATCCTAGTGGTCTGGTTTGGTTGTTTTGTTTAATTGCACCAATTAACTTATTTCTTCGTTGCAAATGGGGTTTTGCTTGTGTGTGTGTGCGTGTGTCCATCCACTTATCAAATTTGCTTGGAGCGTTTTGCATAAACACCCCCTGTGAAATTTTTAATTAGCAAAAATTCTCCTATGTTATTTTTATTAGCAAACATACCCTATGTGTTAATTAAACTTTGCTTACCTCATCCAACTCTTGATCTACCATTGACCGAGAGTGAATTTCCATTAATGCCCTCATTTAAAATTTTCTCAAATCAAATCCCAACTTTTTGAGTTAAACGCAGGCAGTTTTTTTAATCCCAATTTTGGCAATGATATCTAAATTTGATAATGATTTATTTTGAAATATAAACAAGTGATTTTGTATTTTGTTGTAATGAAGTTTGATGGTCTATTTTGGAATATGAACTTACGATTTGCACTTGGTTTTGGTTGATTCTAGTATTATAATGTAAATGTTCTTGATTTTGGTAGAGTTTAATCTTATTGGAATTTCTTGGATGTTACTTGGTTGGTATAATATTATAATATGAACTTATTGATTTTGTTTGAGCTTTTGGTTGAGTTTAACTTTATTGGAAATTCTTGAATGTTGCTTGGTTAGTATTAAAATTTAAACTTATTGATTTTTGTGGAATTTGGTTGAGTTTAATCTTATTGGAATTTCTTGGATATTTCTTGATTGATTGAGTTTAGCAGTATTATGTGACCTATTGATTTCTAATTGAGTTTGTTTGAATTTGTTCTTATTGGAAATTCTAGGATGTTGCTTGGTTGGTTTAGTATTAGAATGTGAACTCATTGAATTATGTTTGAGTTTGGTTGGATGCACATTTTGCTAATAAAAATAATAGAGGGGTTTTTTTGGCCAATTGTAGATTTCCCAAGGGGTGTTTAAGCAAAAAGCTCTTGAATATAAGGGTAATTTTGTCTTTTCATGCCATTAATTACACAACCAATCTCATTTGCTGCGAGTGAGTTACACATTGGCATAAGGGTCTGCAATGCATTAACTAATTAACGCAGGGGGTATGTTTGCAAATAAAAATAACAAACGGGGTTTAATGCCAATTAGAAATTTCATAGGGGGCATTTATGCTAAAAGCTCTATAGGTTTTTAGGGATTTTTATAGACCATTCTTTTAAGTTTTATCAGGAAAGCGGAATCAATCCGGGCCTCCATTCCATTCATGGCCACACAATGCCTTTAGGCCTAGCACGAATCTTCAAATATCCAATACCACTAAACAAGAGGCTCTCATGGCTTCAGAAAAGGATAATCATCTCAACAGCTTCGAACATTTGATTTATTTATACAAATATCTTTTGTAATTTAAGAAATTATATTTATATTTCTTGCCATTAGTTTAGTTCACGAAAAATTTAATGGAATATGTGCATTCATATGTGACATTACAAATTTACAAAGACATCCCTTGTTTAGAGGGTTTACTTTACATAGCCTTCGCTAAGTTTTTCGTTAGTTGAAAGAACAACTATGTTATAGTAATTTCCCAAATTATAAGTTGTTTTTCTATGATTAGAATAAACTAAAGTTTTGATTTTTTTAAAAAATAAAGCATAAGCTGGTGTTTTAATAAGTATATATGTAGATATAATTAGTAAATTATGCACAAAATGTATAGTAATACTAGTACAAAGTGATATTCGAGAAATATTCAACTCTTTCGAAATTACAAAGTACGTTGCTTTTTGTGAAATACCATAAATTCAGAGACAAATATTCATATTTACATCACCAGACAAAACTAACAACTGCAAATGTACAAGACCTTAGGAAACAAATAGTTAACCTCTGTAATAACTAGAATGTCCGGTTAGCGATATAGCATCGAACTAACAACTAATCATACGTGAATCGAACTTAGTAGTGGTAGTATTGATAGTGTGGTTCAGTATCGTACCTATATATGTTACCCTGTGATTCAGTATCGTACCTATATAAGTTACCCTGTGGTTCAAAGTCATACTGATACACGGTTTGAGGTGGTTCAACTTCATAGTGCTGGACTGTATAAGACGGCTCATCTTCTTGGTGATAGGCATATTGTGGGGATGGAGAATCGTGCTCGCTTGGAGGAGACGGACTGGATACGTGGGGAGCCTGGTTTTTGTCGACTCTGACTTCAACCAACTCAACTTCCTCAAAGGAGTGGAAAATAGGATGCAGGTATGCATCGGCCAAGTAGGATTTTAAGTCGACATCTGATCCAGAAGCACGATCTTGTGTGTCTTTGGACATGGCTTCCTGAAGAGGTTAACAGATGAAAGAAAAAGTAACAACCGATCAGAAATCAAAGAATGATCGGTTGATGGAGATGGTTCTGTGGAACCTATTCAAAGTTTTGATGGTATCTGAGTAAAGCTTTATAAGTTATTCAAAATATGTATAATTGGTTGAGAGGATATTTGATCCTATTAATTGTTTTGGAAGTTTTGCATAAAAGAATATGCTAAGCTACTTTAAGAAAAGTAAGAAATTTCTAACTTATTTTTAATAGATGATCAAGCTTCCTTAATTATTTATCAAAAAAGAAAATATATATTAACAAGCTTCCTTAATTTTAACCGTATTATTTACAAAATTATCAATACTAACAGTTATAAGCTTCAAGATCTTATTTTATCCACACTTTAATGACTCATTTTTAAAATAAGACCTAACATGTTATAACGTGTAGCAGCTTATAATATTTCAAATAAACTAGCCAAACAGTCTCTTAGTTCGGTTTATGACATGCACATTAGTTCTCCAAAATGATACATATAAATCATATTACCTCAAGAGGGTACTTTCTAAATGCAGGCTCAAACCGATTCTTGCAGTATTTGTGGAACGTCAAAGTCAAGATAGGCAGCACAACGAGCAAAGGAGTAGAATTTGCAGCCTTTTTCGTGCTCAATAGACCCATTAAGAGGAGCTGTGAAATTAGTAAGCTTGCTATAATGCGACTATGAACATGCGGCCAAAATGCTGCAGCGCTTTCGTACTGTTGGTCATATACATTAATGACCTGCATGATAACAAGGGATCAGCCCAATTTCTACGCTAAAAGTGTCGTCGCATAAGAAAGTCCTTTAGAGTAGAACTAACCTGATGACGATACACAAAGTATGCCAATGCAAAGAAGACGAGTATAAAAGGAAGAAGGATTGGGGTAACGACCATGTAGACGAGGCCCAAAAGGAAATAGAGTTGAAGACTTGGTAAAGTCTCTGGGAAATCAACACCTCCTGGGTCCATTGCCTTCTCCAAGTCCCGCTCGGTTTTCACAATGAACATGTTCTTTAGGTGGAAAATCACCAACGATTTCAACCGGAGGATTTCGCTAGCTATCCCAGCCCAGCCATCGACCATTATGTATGTGATGAAGAAAGTAGCCTTCATTGGTATTGATACACCGATGTTTCTTGGGATTCTGAAATTGAGAAGAACTTCATTAGAATTTAAAAATATCTGGTACAGACTATTAAAATAATGGATGAAGCTATGAGAGATATAGGGAATATTACTGAGTGGCCGATTGGTGAAGGAACGCGTGAAGTTGCTGGAATGCAGTTCCAGTCACTATGCTACCCAAGAACACATTGACAAGCATAAAGTAGTAGTACTTTGCAGCAGTTCTTCGTTCTAATACTGATAGGGCCACATGCCCCTCAATTTTTGACATAATCATTAAAATCGCAGGAAGAAAGTACAAAAAGATCTTAAGGGCAAGACCTGGAAGGAAACCCTGTAGGAATGACTTGACAAAACTCCTGCAAACGAGAGATGGATGCTTAATGAATCTATGAAATAGTACATGGGATAAACGTAAAAATTTGTGTATAACTGACTTTAGCAGGTGCGCAAATGAGTTGGCTCAAGTCGAGCTAAATTGAGCTTCAGCTTGACATCAGCCCATCTTGAGTCGTCTGCATCTAGGCTCGTGGCTGACGAGCCAGCTCATGAGGGTATATGTAATTTTAATATTTCTTTTATATTGTTAATACATATTATCAAATACCAATGTATATATTATATTACCTTGTATTATTATATCTAATTTCAACTAATCAAACTATATTACCATTTTATTAAATTAAAAATTTTGAGCTCAAGCTTGCAGGCAGTCACCAAGAGTTCATTTCAGAAGTCAAGTTTGATCAAGCCGAGTCGAGCTCAAGCCTAGTCTATAACTTTTGAGCTCCTTGAGCTTGAGACTTTTTCCCAAGCTTGGATCGACTTGATTAAGATTAATTGCATCCCTACTCTAGCAATTAGGATGTAATAAATTTTTCATTCAGTTCCAAAGATTATAGCCTTATGAAGTTGTGCCTAAATCATCAAGGAACGACTAATAATAGATAGAGAAGATGACAAGTAGTACAGACAGTCGTCCTTACCATTCAATTAACGGCCTGAGAAAAGGTGCAACCCTCTCGAGTCCCTCCAGATTTGCCAAAGATTGGACAAAAGCAATAGGAATCATGTAAAAGAAGACCAATGCAAAAACAGATGTCGATATCACAAGTTTCCGAATGCTAAGTGAAACAAACGGTATTGCCAGATTCTTCCAGTATATGTCACGTGGTTCAGGGGCCCAATTTGTTAACCACAGCGTCGGATTTTTGCTCTGTTGTGTCTGTGCACAAACGGCTGCTCCCCATCTTGAATTAAATGACACAAAGGCAGCTGGTGTTATGGATTTTGGATCTTTTAGAATCCTTTGGCGTTCCATTGTCAACTAAGAGCAAGGGATGAAAATTTTATTTTGTCAGGAACACAGGCAAAAACGAGAGTAACTTGCGTTGATTAAGACTAGAGAAATGAACTCACTTTTTTATCAAGAATTTTAATTTGCTCTTTGTAGAAGTCAATTGAATCAAACCTTTTACCCCAAAGTCCAAGGAAGCCTCCCTGAGTGACAAAACAAGGAAACAAATGTTATGTTCTGTCAGCAAGTAGAAAACATAATACCATAGCCCATCTGAATTTATTTTCCTCGGGATATCTTGTTTGATGGCTTTTCACCTATAAACGATTGTTAGTATACCTTTCTTGTTGGCCTCTTGTCTGGATGTCTCTCAAACTTAAGCTGGTTGTAGTCCAGCCAATTCTGAAGTCGGTTTCTTTTTCTAACCAGTTTGGCGAACTTGTTAGCATTGTACACTACCTGTAAGAAGGCATGTATAGCGTAATGAAGCATATTGCAAACAACAAAAGGCGTGTTTTTGCAAATTCTTGAAGTGTGTCATTTCTGAAGCAGAATTTGTATTTGGACAATCTATTACCTGGTGACATAAATAGTGATCCGGATGGTTTCTCTGAAAGAACGTTTCAACACTATCTGATATTGAGCGTCCAGAAACATGTGGTACATTTCGAACAAGAACCTGAGGATTGTTTAAACATCGTTTATTACAAATGTCCAATTGAAAATCTGCGTTCCAGTGAAACAATTTTTGAAAAGTTTAATACTTCAGCATTTTTTCGTAAAAGACCATATGAGAAAGTGAATGAGGCGTGAAAATCGGAATGTGACATCAAACTATAGCCTCAAGTATCACACTGTACACATTTTGTGTAACTTCTAAGCAACCTTTGTTCACTTCTTCAACTTTCAATAGGAAATATAGAGGGATAATCACCTTAACTCCCCTTGAGTAATGCTCGGGGGTGCAGGGGGTGTAATGTTTGTTATACTTTCAGGGTATAATTGTAAGACATAGGGGTGAAATGGTAATTATCCAAATCACAGGAGGTGTTTTGGTAATTACAACAAACCTCAGGGGGTGTTGAGGTAATTATCCAAAATATAAAAGCGAACATGGTTAACGAAATAAGATACTCCAATATACCATCAAACAAAAAGAAAGGATAACATAATACAGCTAAAACATCCGGTTCAAAAAAATGCAACAAGATATTGCTACAGCAATAACAGTTCAACTAACCGTGAATTGTTCTGCACGTCTGCCTTGTGAAGCCAAAAAGTTTAGCCGCATTGATGCAACTCGATCGTATTCCTTATAAAGCATGAAACAAGCCCAAAATGTAAACAAGTACTCCATTGATATATGGAAAAAGAACCTGAGATTCAATCATAATAGTTATTTTCTTAGCCTTGAAGTTCGACCTATGACGTATTCTTCATGATGGGGGTAGACAAATTTATCTTCTTTAGTGAAAGAACCATGAAACTTACTTATAAGACTCGGGACGAACATTGGATATTGAAAGCTTGTCGATGTCGCTGACAACCAAATCACGACGTAGAAAAGATAAAGTTCCGTCAGATAAATTCACTGGAATCAGAAGTAGAAGCGCCGCCACTGTTATTGGTCCAAATATTTTCAAGCTGACGGAGGTTAAACAGAAACAAGTGTAAGTAATCTAAAAAGGAGATTTCAGCAATTTCAACATCAAGCTTCATGCATCATCAAATGAACATATGCTTTTGACCCCGAAAATACACAATTTCTTGAAATTATGTTACTTCATTGTCAAGTGCGAAAAAGTATAAGGGCACTTCCGGGATTTAATAACAAGCATGACTGAGAGTCGAGGCAAAATACATGAAGAGAAAGAGTGAGACGTAAGGGGACTAAAACTCAAAACCAGCACAAGTTGCATCATTCAAGTTATAGTTCCCCTTAAAATAGAATTTAATAGCCAATTAATAGTCGCCACCACCAACCAACTAGGTTGAAGTGGCAACATTCTTCCTTATGAAGGAGATGGACTGATGGAGGACCAAGGTCCAAGCCTCATTTTCAACATATCCCATCCCATCGAATTGTGTAAGACAAAAGAAGTCAAAAAAAGAAAAACCAATCAAAACTTGCATATTCGGTTATTCACCAAATACTTACCGCTCATGATGTCATTTTGTATTTCATTTCCATCCAAAACTTTAACTTTCGACTTCACGGTGGCTTAGAACCAAAACCCAGAAATACAAGTTTTTCAATTTTTAACATAAGTCCCATGAAAAATGATACTTTAAAGTCACACTTTTGAAAACAAGGCCACATATATTTGAAGTCGTCTTTTTTCAGTTCCTTTTTTCTCGACAAATCAAGTACATCTGGTGCCCAGTTGGAAAGCAGATTTGGGGAAGAGACAAAAATCCTAGAAACAAAAGTAAGAAATTGTACATAGAATTTTATATGAAGCCAACTGGCAACCTAGAATCTTAAATTTGTGAAACTAAGTTGTACTGTAATGAAAATCATTCTTAAAACATATTCCTTGAGGACCTGAACCTCAAACAGCTTTAAAGAATCACTAGCCTAAAAGATATAAGCTTCTTCAAATCAAACAGAACCCAAGGCCACCACATCATAAACCAATAACAACACGGAAAATGAACACAGGGATAAATATTTATTACACTGACCAATAGACACTGTAGATTCTCAAGAAAACACCAGAATGAAGCTGAACAATTTTAGATGTAAAAAGAGAAAAATTAAAAACTAAAATATGCAAGCCCAGTACGTCAAATTCCCAAAATAATCCTAAATTCCACAGTTTTCAATACAAAACTAGCAGCATATCAGATAATACTGAAAGAAAAGAAGACAGAAAACGTAATTCCCAGAAAAATAGCATAATATTGTCTTAAAAATTTTAAATAATCAAAAAAGCAAAAATTGAAAGAAGGAGAAAAGGTTGGATTTTGCAAGTACCCAAGAGTATAAATCCTCAAGAAAACAACGGAATCAAGTCCCGCATGGCTAATAAGCTCAGACTCACTCATCTTCAAAGCCTGAGGCATCCAGTTAAGAAAAGTGAAATAAGTCATGATATTGAGATTGACAAATTTGCCCACCACACCACCCCAGCTCCTGGGGCTGGTCCTCTTCCCAGCAATGTACCATTTGGGAAAGTAAACTCTGTCATTGATAGGCTGAATTCTTAGCAGTGCAAAGGCAAGCAAGAACGCAAAGGCACTCAATATGTTGATAAGTGCTGACACCCCAATATCCCCAAGAGTCGCCATTTCTTTTGCTTATGCTTCAATTCAAACAACTGCAAGAGTGAAAAGCGTGAAAGGGAAAGAGAAAAGGAGAAGAAGAAAAGGTGGGTTGTGAAAGGATTTGGAGAAAGATGATAGTAAAGAATTTTTTCTTGGTGGGCTTTTAACTTTTCCTTGTCTTTATGCTTTAAAAAAAGCTGGATAAGGGGGTTCGCACATTGATTGCAGTGGCTAATGCGTGACGCCTTCTTCCCTTTCAGTTATAGTTTACTTTTTATAGCTAACATATATACATACACATACACATATAATCTGCAAGTGTGTGCAGTGTGTGAAAATTGGGACCATTGAAATGGTGGGATTTGGTTGCTTTTGGATTTGGTAACTGAAAAAGGAAGAATTTCTATGGCAGAGGGAATAAACTACTGAGTAAGTGGGTGTCTGGTTGGTTATTGTTCTGTTCTCGTGATTATGGGTTGTCTTTTAGTGTTCTGGAGTTGACAAAGCGAAAAGGCGAAGAGTTTTCTGTTTCTTTTTTTCTTCTTTCGTTATTTTTTATGTAAATTCTTGGTTTCCTTTTTCCGGCCGTCCTCCGCCGCGCGAAGGCGGTGGGGAGTCATACAAAATCGCTGATCGATCGCCGTGATTTGTGGTTGTGCAGATGCGATTATATGCTGAGGATTCTCTCTAAGATTCTAGTTCGGACAGAGGGAACTAAAATAAGATATGGGAAAAATTCTCTCTCTGCATCCCCTAAAGATTGGCCTAGTTATTAAAATATTTTTTTATGATTTGAGTGATTATTAGGATACTCTATATTTCTATTTCAACACCATATACATAATTATAATTACACTGAGCTTATGAATAATTATAATTACATTCTTTTATGGCGGGAGTCTTACTTGTAATATTTATTTTCAAGAAGTGTAATTATAGTTATCCGTTCATTGAACTATCAGTAGAAATGTAATAGTAATGGTTTAAATGTTTGGTAATATTTTGATAATTATGCCAAATTTGAGCAAATGTTGAGGTAATTATTCCTAAATTATAAGACAAATGAAATATATATTAGAAATATATTGTACTATTCAATTTATATTTAAGAGAATAAAATAGTCAATTAGTTTGTCTGAAAGTACTTCATAACAAGTATATTTGTGATTCCAAAGGAATGCTGGCTATCTTCTGAAGGTAATTATTTTAACCCGTTGACCATTCCCATAAAGTGCCAATTTTCAGATTTTCATATTTTTTCAGAGTGAATGACTTTTATTGATTCTCATATAAAAATTAAATAAATTAATGGTTCGGATACTGATCTTATAAGATTGAGAACAGTATTTTATATAGAAAAAAATGTTAAAAATAATATTTCAATTTTTTGGGTTCTGGTACTGTTATATTACTTAACCCAAAATATTATGATAACATTATTATTAGATTAGTGAATTTAATTATTCTTAAATTATTAGAATTAGGGTTTTAATATTAAAATCAATACGTAAATTTAAAACTGAATCTTATAGGCATGTTAACAAAAATAAGTTATATTAATGAAAATAAAAAAAAAAATATAATCCTTTCAATTAAATGACAATGAATAAGGCCCCCGCCTTGAGTAGCTGGAATGTATTCCTTAACTTCCACATGCAAGCATGAAAGCTACATCATAAGCAATTACACGCATTAATATATTAAATAAAAATTATTTTGTTGAATACTTAAATCATCACTTTATATGATATAAAATAAAGTTCCATCATCCATGTGTTGTATCATTATTTCACTATTGCCCTATTGGGAAACATAAAATAAAGTAGTTTGAGATTAGTCATTGATTAACTTTTTATTTGTTCCATAACATTCAACTATGTCACATGGGGACCATATAAATTAAAATTGTTTGGTTTTTGATGAGTAATTAATATTGTTTGGTTCAATTTGTTATGAGTGGGGAATTTAATATTAATTACAGCTAAACATAGGTACAAGAAAGTGGAGATGAAAGCGGAAGCTAATTAGCTATGAGCCATTGTCCACCATGACTCATCATGTACCAAAATTTTCCTCTTGGCACATCGTGATGCCATTATTATGTCTAGCTTTTTCCACATCAATTAATTTGGGGAAAATTTCTAGTAGTTTGTGTCCAAAAGTCACAATTTGTTTGACTAAATTCACCAATCTCAAAAGTTAAATTTTCATTTCATCAACTTTTTTTACAGCGTATTATTAACATTGACATCAATAACTAACAAATTTTTTTTTAACAAGATTACTATACCGTATCTACTATGTAGTAGAATAAAAGTTCACACGCATTCGATTGAAATCGAATTTATAACCTCATGGGCTCATCGGTCATTTCAATAAATTAGGATCACAAGTAATTAAATTGGGATCACAACTATTAAGATAAAGGGATAATTACCTCAGCTTTTCTTGGTTATTGACTTGATTACGAAGACACCTCCTGTAATTTGAAAAATTACGAAAAACACCCTTTGAACATTATAGTTAGATTTCCTAAAAATTCGGCATATTAACTGAATATTATAAGTAGATCCCTATATAATCTAATGATAGGGGTCGTTATGAAGTGTTTTGCAACTAGGTCAAATCTCAGGGATGGTGAAGTAATTATAGAAGTAATTATAGAAGCCTATTGGCATCGATGTGGGTCTTGCATAGTCCTTTGCTAAAAATTTCCCTACTGCAGACCAAAACTATGGGCCAGCCATTAGTTGGCAAATGAGCCCAAATAGAGCTACCATTTTGGGCCCAGGGCGTACTTACATCTTATGGATGGGCCCTCTGTGGCCTACAATTTTGTTTCCACTGTCCCAAACAAGAGGGAAGATCCCAATTTTCAAATTGATTTTTGCATCAATTTGAATTATTTTTGTAGAATAAGGCCATGTAACTTTTATTATTTGGCTGATGGGAGATTTGATTGGTGAGTGATTTACTTAGTGGATTAAAATTGAATTTGTTTAGGAATGTTTTTTACATCTGTATATCGGCTAGACTTATATGTGGCTCCGTTCATGCATCCCAAACTCACATTGGATTCTTTTTTTCTTTGTTTTTATTTATTTTATTATTTATTTTTCTTTCTTTTTTAATAAATATAAATTGGCAGGTCACTGCAACGAGCAAAACTGTAAATTAAAATCTTCCCGGGAATCTAACCTGTTATCAATAATTGGATGTTATTTTTCAATGGAGCACACTCATCTTCTTAGTATCCATCGTCTCCTTAGGTCCACACAATCTTCACACGCTCAAAAATTCATGAAAATGTTACCTTTTTCACCCGCTACAGTCTCTTATTCTCTACCTCACTTACCATGGCGGGAGCTGTTTCACAGATTCTCACACCTTTTCTTCCCAATCGCCATTATTCAAGAATCCCCCCTTTCAATCCAACCAAAAAACCCACAAAAATCTCTTCAAAACTGTTACCTGTACCTCCCAATCATGCCCAAACAAGCAATAAAAATGGTACTTTCTTGGACATTTCTCAACCAAATAAAGTTCTTGGACCCAACCCCAGATTTTTGCGTTTTGATCCTCAACAAATGCATTCCAAGAGAAGGGTTTCTGTCAACTCCGCTGGATCAGAAAGGAATTTGACCCCCACCAGCCTCCAAAGCACGGTAACCAAAAACCGGGGGGGGGGGGGGGGGGGGAGATTTTCTTTTCTCTTTTTTAATTGTTTGTAAAATGTCATCAAATCGTTATTTCGTAACACGATTCTCTGCTTCAGGTCTTTAAGCTGTTGCATTTGGTGGTATCACTGGGAATCATTCTGGCTATGGATAAGTTCTTGAAGAAGGCATTTGTGGCTGCTGCCATTAAATTTCCTAGTGCCTTGTTTGGAATGTTTTGTATTTTTACTATCTTGATGGTTCTTGACTCTACTGTCCCTGCAGCAGCAACTAGCTTGATGAACTTCTTTCAGCCGGCGCTTCTGTTTATTCAGAGGTGGCTTCCGCTGTTCTATGTACCTTCTTTGGTGGTTCTTCCTTTGGCTGTTAAAGATATTCCGGCTGCTTCTGGGCTTAAAATCCTTGTCATTGTCGGTAATATTTTGTTGTAGTTTTTGTTTCGGATTGTAGATAAGGTTAACGGCAGTTCACTCCTCGGATGTATTCGTTTTGGGACATTACTCCAAAATAACTTAAAAGCACTTTGCTGTCTCATAGTGGATTTTCAAGCGGAATTTATAATCGGAGAGTGCAGCCTAATGGATTTAGGTGAAATATAAAGTCAGAGAGCGCTACTCGCTATTTTCAAGCAAGATGTACAATCAAGAAACTAGCATCTAACTATCAAGTGGATTTTCAAGCTTATATGAAATCGAGGAATTAGCAAGTGATTTTAATGTACCTTGTCAAATGACATTCTCGTCATTTCTTTGCATCCCTTTAAAATAATTCATGTTGAGAAATAAATTCTTGAGCATGAAGAGGAAAAAAAAAGGGGAAATATTCTTTAGCAAGGCACATAAAAGTCACATTGTAGTTCTCCAGTTGCATATTTCATTTCAAACATCTACTTGAGGGGACAAGGTGCTTCGAGTGACTTTGAGTTGACAGGCAAAATGCCTATAAATTATTTTTGAGGGTAAGGCACAAACACTGAAAGAGTCGAGGTCTTGATGCCCCTCTTTTCCCTTAGAGACATCGATATCCCCAAATATTTAGTTTATGGTTGCTTTATACACATCTTTTGTTTTCTAAACTTTTTGCAGTTGGAGGCTGGCTGGCTTCACTTTGTGTAGCAGGTTTTACTGCTATAGCAGTGAGAAAGATGGTAAACACGGACATGACACCAGCTGAACCAATGCCCAAGCCTTCTCCATTTACTTCACTTGAACTATGGACTTGGATTGCTATATTCCTCGTATCATTTGCATCGGCATTTCTTTATCCAACTATACTTGGAACCAATGCCCGGACTTGCTTGCCGTTCCTTCTTGCTTCCACAGTAATCGGCTATATGTTTGGATCCGGGTGAGGAAAAGAATATGCTCGTTTTTCAGCGTATCGTTTCATACAGTTTCTTAAGAATGTCTTTTGTTTGACCTTCAGGCTACCGTCTGGTGTAAAGAAGGTTTTCCATCCGATTATTTGCTGTGCATTATCCGCAGATCTTGCAGCATTCGCTTATGGGAAATTGTCACAATCTGGGCTTAATCCTGTTCTAGGTAACGATCTAAATGATTATGACGCATTGATAGTGGTAGATTATCGTAGTCAAATGACAGAAATTTTATAAATTTAATAATCGCTTGAAGATTTTAAAGTTGTTGGAGAGTTATCACTATTCTGGCTTTAGCATATCATATATTTGAGGGCGATCTTGAACATCACAGGATATTACCTTACAAAGGCCTCATCAAATCCTGGGGCTGGTGACATTTTGATGGGATTTCTTGGATCAGTTATTCTTTCATTTGCCTTCTCAATGTTCCAACAGAGAAAGGTAACTAAATATGATTTCCGTTTTGGTAAAATCATTTCAAATACCATATTCATGAAAGGGATAAATGATAATCACATCAATACCCCTGAGGTTTGGCCTAGATACGAAAATACCCCTTGCGATTTGAGAAATTATAATGACACCATCTGTCATTAGTTCGACTTGTGAAAAGTTAGAATAACATTACAATTAGACCCCATGAAAACTGAATCATGTTAGATTAATAGAGGGCCTACTTGTAATATTGCTCCAGCTCCATTGAATTTTTCGTTTGCTAAACTATTAGTAGAGGGTGTCATTGTAAGTTCGAAATTTATGTGAGGGTATTTCTCTAATTATACCTCAAGGGATCTTGAGGTAATTATCCCGTCACAAGATTATCAACGATCACAAGACTAATACCTTACACTCCCATAATAAATTTGCAGCTGGTTAAGAGACATGCTGCAGAGATATTCACCTCTGTGATCATATCCACTTTGTTTTCTTTATACTCCACGGCTCTCATTGGACGTCTAGTTGGCCTTGAACCATTATTAACCGTATCGGTTCTTCCCAGATGCATAACTGTTGCTCTTGCTCTCAGCATCATATCCTTCTTTGAAGGTAGAAATCATACTTCATTCCAGTATTTAAATTCGACATTGATGGCAACATTGGAAGTTAGCTTACAATAAACTATGTCTTCATTTGTTTCAGGTGCCAATTCATCTCTTACAGCAGCTGTTGTTGTAGTAACCGGACTAGTTGGGGCCAACTTTGTTCAGACAACTCTTGACAAATTAGGCTTCCGCGACCCTATTGCTCGAGGAATAGCAACTGCATCGAGGTACAAGAATCTGATATTAGTATTCGTACATGCAAATCTACAAGCAAAGTGAACTTTATATATCAAACGGTCACCTCATCTAAAAGGTTTGAAATGTTTTTTTTTTTTTTTTTTCATCTCAGTGCACATGGATTGGGGACAGCTGCATTATCAGCAAAGGAACCAGAGGCTCTTCCATTTTGTGCCATTGCATATGCTCTTACTGGTATTTTTGGTTCTGTGGTTTGTTCTGTTCCTGCTGTTAGACAAAGCTTGCTGGCTATAATCGGATGAAATCATGAAAATCTTCTCCATACAATCAAGGATGATGTAAACTGATCGATATTGATCTTTTTTTTTGGGATTTTAATCCGGGGCCTTTTTCTGGACATCCCGTTTGTAATTATTATTTATTAAAAATATTTGATGCATCAGTAAAATAGTAAGGATTACAATTTCAGTTACAAAATTTTTATCATACGTGGCAATCAAAATTCATAATAAACATATCTAATCCGAAAGATATAGCCATTATATAATTCCACCAAAAATAATTGAGTTGTCGCAATATCAATTATTTCCACTGCATATAAATTACAAACCCACCCACGCCCCCGGCAAAACAAAACAAAAAAAAAAAAAAAATTTCTCTCACCAATTTATGGCTATTCAACTTTATGCTACACTAGTAGGCCTGTCAATGGATAGGGTATTATCCTACCCGGATCCAAAAAAAGGGTAGAGATCCATACCCATACTCATTGATTTTTTATCACACCCATATCTTACCTATACCCATTGAAAATATCCTAATGGGTATGAGTAGGTCTATTCCCATAACTTATCCATGGGTATGGGTAGACCCACCAAAAGATTACTCATATATAATAATATTCAAATTTTATTAATTATTAATGTAAAATTATTACCACCAAGATGAAATGTATATTAATAAATGTATGTGTAAACTAAATGCATATAAACTTAAGAATATATATATATATATATTAATTTTTGTGCGACAAATATACTAAATTTTTTCAATTATATATTTGCTTGGTTTGAATATTCTTAGTTGTAAACTTGCATTAATTAATTATATATTTGTTTGATTTGAATATTTTCATATTAAATTAAAACATGTTCATTTTATATTTTTTTTTACATAAAAGTAGTAAATTTAAACTAGTAATCGATAAATGATGCAGAAGCAAATTTAGCAGTAATAATCCAGCAAAAGAGGTAATTTCGTAAAAAACTGATTTTATTGGGAATTCTTTAGCGGGTGTGCCATACATGCTTGAAAAGCTCAATGAATCTAGTTTCAAACAAAAAAATCGATTCGCAAAAAGAAGGCCTGTAGAATAAGTTATGAATTTTTTATTAGAAGATGCCAGTGAGACAATTTGGTTAACAACATGAATATTTGCAAAAATATAAATGATCAAGAATGCTTTCATATAGGCCTGCTAAAAATATTCGAATGTCTATTTGACCTTCTGCATCCGTATTTCAAATTAGCGGATATTATTCATATCCAAAATAGTCGGATATTCCGTATCCGTATCTATTGCCTAAAATTTAGGACCGTATCCACATCGAGATATCAGCATAAAAAAATTATTCTCATTTTCGTAGAATTTTAGATATAATTATTTATATAAATAAGATAATGTATATTATTAAATTATATATAAAAATAAAATTTAAAAATTATACATTGCATATTAAAACTTTCGCCTATGCTAGAATATTTAAAATGATTTTGCTCATGAATTTTAGTTTTTAAGCATTAATATAACATATTCAGATATATGAAGTAACAAATTCAGATGTAGTATGAAAATTGAGAATAATGGATTCTAACTATCGAAACGAATATCGGATATTCGAATATCCGATCGATATCCGACGAATGTACGTAGATGCGGATATTTATTTTCGATATTGAAAAAAATTGAATTCACATTTAAATATTCGAATTGATATGCCTACTTTCATAGACCCAATGGGTCTGGGTACAATAGGGTATGACCCAATGGGTATTAATATTATAGGGTGGACCCAATTGGTAGACCCTATGGGTCTCAATACTCATTGGGTAGGATAGAGTATATGGTCTTATTATATGAGTATTTTAAGGTATAGGTATGGGTAGGGTAATACCCTTCCCATTTACAGGCCTATACACTAGCATACACTGAACATTCGATGCGTGTACCATAAATAATTAATTTGACTTTCATATACATTAAATATAATGTTGACTTCATTTGCGTATATTTAATAAATAGAATATGATCAATGTATTTAAGTAATATAAATATATGCATGATTTAATATAAATATATAAATCAGTAAGTTAATAATTTTTTGTTGTGTTGTGAGTGGTTTACTAAGGTGAATTAAAATTAAAAGGTATTTTAGACATGACGAATGAAGCATATCACCAAAATAACTACCTCTAGCCTCACACTTTACATATAGTATGGATATAGTACAAATATTAATCAAGTCTTCTAACATTCTCCCACTCATAAGAATCCGTCCATTAAACTTGATTGCATCTAGTACTCAAAACTCTGATCACCAAAATGTATTTATAAGATTTCTTCATTTCACATAAGCTCTTGTTTCTCTATATTACAAGTCTCCATAGAGTTTCAACTGAAAAATAAATACACAAATGGATCACATCTAAATTTTTACCATGAATTTCCCTAACGTTGAACTGATACAACACGTCGATGAGGGAAAAAATTTACATCGAAATTCAAGAATTTTAGGCCTTGGTAGCTTCCAAGGGAGCAGCAGCCTTGCTAGAAGTAATCTGCTCATAAAGGTCTCTGATTTTCAAGCCAATGATAGTTTGGAAAAGGCCAGTTCCATTGTTGCTGCCTGGGAAATCTGCATGCTTCAACATTTGCTGTGTGACTTCACCATAGAACTTGGTTGAAATGTTGCTCAAATGGCTTTCTACATAAATAAGCTCATCTAGTCTGTCAAATTGCCCATCCATTTCCAATACTGAGACCTGTGGGGTAAAAGGGAATGTTATGATCAATGGTTTACAAATATTTTGATGTTGGTATACAATGTAAATTGTGTAAATGACATATTTGTCCTTCACAATATCTGCGAATCACAAAAATGCCAAATGATTTAGTATCGATAATGGTTTCAAACTCATCCAACATGACCGCGTCAATAGCTCGGATCAAATCTAGTCCAAATTGGCTCGGTCAATGTAATTAACAGGTTTAACAAGGTCGCCTTGACCTAAATTTATAATATTTAACACATACATATGATCATTTTGAACTAGCTCATACCCGCTCAACACATAATGGTTGAGATGTGTGTGTGTGTGTGTGTCTGGGTCTTTACAATAAATAGCAGCATATTGTTCTTCTTTTTTTTTTTTAGCAGCTTACTTTTATCGTACTTCAATCTAAGCCTGTTTACTATCTCTGGAGTTCCAAGGTTTTCTCTACGATGCCCTGGTGACCCTGTCCACGCCTTTGGTTATTGCTTAGGCGACTATGGAATTCAACTCTATAAATCACTTTAAGGTCATATGATTATAGAGATCAACCCGAGTCCTCACAGGTACCCGAATCATTCCTACCATGAAAACACTTAAAATACATGCCACCCCCATCTTTCCTAATCCCAAATTAAGCCCATTTTGGCCAAGAACGCTCTCATTTCAAACGCTATACTTTTTTTATAACATTTGATTCAATTAGTAAATAATATTCTTGTCCATCTTCAAGTATATCAACCAAAACACCGTATATGCATAATTTCATAATGATATGAAAATCTTGATTAATCTAGCATACCTCATGGCCAAAGTAAGCATCCGGACCATAAGCAAATTTGATGCCAGGGTAAGAGCAAGTCAACTTCCTTCCACAAGGAATCCATGAAATGGTGGACCCTTCATCGAACAAGTACACAGGACTGAAGTGCTTTACGCCTTCTTTCATTATCAATCTCACTCTCAAAACCTTGCCCTCGTCATCTGGGATCAGTTGTGTCGGCAGAACTTCTATGACTGCATCTGCGTATTGCTTCTGTGGATCTGCATGCGGCATGAAAACGGACAACGTTAGGAATTGCATTATTTCCCCCTATATATACATATGTGTGTGTGTGTGTGTGTGTTTGCTCGACAGATAATGTGAAAATCGTCACTATTGATGTATTACGTGGTAGTAGCTTTCATTTTGTCAGTAAAGATATTTATAGGTGATAATAACTTTTATTTATTCAAAATATAGCTCAGGGATTATTACCTCAATGACCCCTGAATTTCGGCTTAGTTACAAAAACATTCCCTATGGTTTGGAAAGTTACAATAATACCTCATGTTGTTAGTTTAGTGATGGAAAACTTAATGCGCATGTGTATCATACAAATATACCCCTGAAAAATCTAACATGTTAAATGAAATATTATAAGTAAACTCTTAATAGGGTGTTACTGTAATTTCCTAAAGTATAGGGGGTTCTTTCTATAATTAGATCAAACTTGAGAAGATATTGACGTAACTATCCCATAATTATAGTGACAAAGCTAATGTTTAAAATTGTTATTATTAATAGCATATATATCTACAATGATGATCTAGTAAAAACAAAATTTCTACTACAATTTTTGACAAGATTTTCTTTGTGATTCGATTGTTATTGCACATATTTCACCAATCAAATAGTGCCAATTTAGAACATTTTTTACAATTAAGCATGTTAAAATCATTTAAAAGAAAAGAAAAAAAAGAAGAATTGGTGATAAATTTCACGTAACTTAATATATTATCATTAATTCTTTTTTTTTTTTTTAAATTAACTCGTAGTTTTCGGTTTCAATGTGCATGGAAAGGGTTATCATACCAATGTAAGCATCAAAATCCGGTTTTCGGGCTTCAATACTAGCTTTGATGCTCTCAAGACTGTGTCCTCTTTCAGCCATGTCCCTCTGCATAATCAAATTAATTACTGCAAATTATTACTTTCATAATAAATAAAAATGAGAAAGGTTCAATTATTTTGGAAGGAGAATTAATTACCTGAATTTTCCATGCAAATTTAACTTCACTGCTGATGTCCAGGTAAATACTGAAGTCCAAAAGATCTCTAACACGCGCATCATACCTGTACGTTTCCATAAAAAAAATAATAATAAAAAAATAAAAAAAAAAAGTTAGCCTCCAATATGGCAAGTTGTTGGTAAATTTTTTCAGTGTTATGCTAAAATATATACAAGAACTTCTTCATTGTGCAAGTTTTTACGACAATTTTTTTCAGGGTGAATTACAAAAATCACCCTTGAGGTTTGGTAAAATTACAAGAATCACCCCTGAGGTTTGGCAAATTACAAAAATCACCCTTGACGAAGCGATATTTTTAAGATTTAGCGATAGTTGGTGATGTTATCGGATAAACAAAGAGTAAATTTTAAAAGTAAAGCTGGAATTTATGTTTTATACATACGATAACATCGTCAATTTTCGTTAGATCATAGCGATATTGCCTCATTAGGGGTGCTTTTTGTAATTTGCCGAAGCCAGGGGTGGTTCTTGTAATTATACCAAACTTCAAGGGTGATTTTTGTAATTCACCCCTTTTTTTAACTATACATAACAAAACATGCATATAAAATAATCCTCAGCGTACGGTTTAAAATTCAAATCCCAAAACTAACTCATATTGATGATTAATATTGTCTACAATGAATTACCAAACCTCTTAAAGTTGGAACCATTTAAAAAAAAATTGAAAAAGACAAGAATCCGTCTTTTAAAATTACAAATAAACCATTAATGTTTGTCTCCCTCATACAGATTCGTCAACTATTAACAACTTTGCATAAATTTTAACCTATATAGGGTCTTTATAAAAATACAGAGAGTTTATTATAAAAAGTGAAACTTCATAGGATTTTGGTGATTTAATTCTATTGTATCAAAAAAATAAATAATAATAACAATAATAATAATAATAATATGTAGAAATTCTAAAGTGAAGTACGATAAGTGATAAGGACTGCATGGCCCAAAACTTGACCCATGGGTACTCACCAAAAGATATTATGACATGGACAATCTTCACTAATCCTCGACCATACAATTAACCATACCACAATCAAATCTCTTATAACCAAAACAAAATCAAATCCCTTTCCTCCACACTCATCACCTCGAGGAAAACCCATGCAAAAACATTAAATAACAATTATAAAAAAAAAAA
>JACFYI010003421.1:1103853-1120508 GCA_014898755.1 Handroanthus guayacan | reverse complement strand
TTTCCAAATTTTCTATATTTCTGTATGTGGTTGGATGGGCATGACATCTAAGTTGTAATGGAAATGAGACAATGCATTATGGGGAAAGGTCGAATTTCATAAGCTTCAAAATAGTTAAGATGGATAATGACATAAAGAACCATCCCTTTAGCTAGGTCATAGTATTTTTGCAGGCTCTTTGCAGTTTTTCAGTTCTTTTTCTTCTTGAAAGTATGTGAATCTAGTTCCTATATGCAGAAGTTCATATTACAGAATAAATAAAATGCATAAACCACATCATCCCTGCAAAAATCCACTGTAACTGTTACTAGGAAAGGTACCGACAGAAAAGTGAATGCTGTTTCCTCACATTCATGTCCCCTATTTTTGTATGAAACCTTAGTTGCACCCTCTACAGGGTTATTCTAAAACAAATATAGTTTTTGACTCTTTGTTGATATCCAAAGGGATGTACTCACCTAACCAACTCGCAAAAGCCAGATACTGCAACTTCTGAGCATGAACTGGTATTTCATTGGCTATGTCATGATGAATAATGGGGAAAAGGGGGGGCCAGTTTCTATCATCCACAGGGACACCAGCTGAATGAAATGAAAGCAAATGAATTAGAACCACAAAAATAGATAAAAATATTGAAACATGTTAGCTACCCTTGATCTTAAGCTTACCACTGGCAACAGCATCTTCTCTCCGTTTAATCTCCTGCAAACAAAATCCACAGAGTAGCTTTACATTTGTAGAACCCAATGACAAGATAGTATAGAACATGACCGATCGCAAAAGAACATGAACGAAGAGTTCAATCCAGTGATTTTCTCCAAGTTGATTTTCATCTAACGAGAAGCATGATATTCTCCACTTAGCCAAATATAATGTTCTACAAATACTGCACATTTATGCAGGACTGCTTTAGCTACTTCAGTGACTTGGTCAGTTACTAGTTTCAAGCAGATCATATGTCTTTTCTCTAAAACACACACATACAAACACACCAGAGATACTAACATTTGAAAATACACTTGTAATAGTCTAACCCTAAGAAAAAACACATCAGAAAGATACTAACATTTGAAAATACACTTGTAATAGTCTAACCCTAAGCAACAACTGACCCTTTCTCTCTTGTTCAAATCTGCTTCCCAATTTGCAAGTTCCTTCTCCTTTTTCTTGGAATCCTGAAATTTATGCAACTCAGTTAAGAAAAGAACTTGATGGTAGTGCAGAAAGCACACAAGTTTATGTGAACTACGTTACATTCATGGTATCTAATGGAATATCCACAGTAGCATCATGCTTCTGACCAAAACCTAGTGTACTGGCGACCACTTTAGGAATGCGGGACTTTGACCCAGCAGCATTCTGCAACACCCCAGACATATAGAATGATAAGCAATATGGACAAATACCAAAGAAGAAAAGTTCACACAAGCTTCAAATCCATAAACATCCAAAATCAGCCCAGAGAAAGCATTAACTTAACTCTACCGAACAAGTGAAATGCCACTCATCATAATACAGGTCAGTAACACATACTGAGAACTCTTCATATATGTTGGGTTTTAAACAAGTAGCAATAATGCCAGATCTCTAAATTACAAATCAGTTTTCTCATCTGCAAGACGTGATAACAATGATATAATGCTGCATACAGAAACCCTCTTCCCAGGGAACTTCCCCCTACAAAACAGATATATAAACCTAATTACACTTACATATCAATCTATATGACAGAAATTAATACATTGATCAGCTGATACCCTCTTCTAAGCCACAACTCTTTTCTGCTGTATCTTCCTGGAATGGGACGGGTGGGGGCAACTTTTCAGTCAAGAATACAATTCCTCTACTTACACTAAGCTGTTCAGTCTTTATACATGTTTGGTAGGTCAGTTAAGCTTAATGGCACTTGTAACTTTGTTTAGAGTTCAGAAACAGATAGGGAGAGGGAATGGCGCAAAATATGCAGCCTTATACTGGGTCAGATAGCCCCCTTCTTTAGGTAGGAGATAGCAGCTTCAAGATAATATCAGTGGAATGTGGATTTTTATTTTTATTTTTTCATAATTGTACAGCGTGGACTTTTTTTATTATTTTTTTTGCGATAACTGTATAATGTGGAATTAACATTGCCAATTAAATTATTAATAGTTGTTCAACAATTTTGGTAAAGTGAAACCATGCCGGTACCATATCCGTTTCCACTACAAGGTCACTAGACAAGAATTGCAATTTAACACACATTCTGCAATACTTGCACCAATCCTTCGATTATTTTAAGCAAAATCCAATGATTTCCACCAGTCAAGTGTCCAGTATCAAATTTAGGCACCTCAAATTATCCATTAATTTCAAATCAATTCACAATTATCACGACTGATTAAAAAAAAAACACCAAAAAATTATAATTTGTATTTACTGCCTATCAGAATCACTCACAATATGCCCTTCAGTTCACCGAAATCAAATTTAGCCAAACAAAAAGTAGCCGCAGGCATCGGATCTACATCAATTAATCACAACTTCACCCAAAAACCTTCAAAAAGCAACATTGGACTAAAAACTAACCACAAACTGCGCACAAGTAGTCTAAAAATAGGCAGATCTAAAAAATCGTACCGCAAATGGGTTGACTTCTGGCTGTTCCTCGTCAAATGGATTGGGATCATTTCCCCGATTCATTGCCACCTATTTTTCGCAAATCTAAAACTTCGAAAAACAGAGTAACAAATGTGGCTTATATGTACATACAGATTTTCAGGTATGTATACATAAAGCTAGAGAGAGAAAGGCGAGTTTAGAGTAGGGTGGTGGCGCCAGTGCCTGTGGGCTTTCTCTTGCTGCTTTATTGCGACGGGGGATGGAAGTGCGATTTGGAATGAAGCTGTGACGTTTTATAATTGCCACCCAAAGTTCAAGAAATTACGAGTGGTAGCCCTTTTGCGCGTGGGATTCCCTGTGGCGACTCTCATGAAGCTATTGCATGAAAGTCACGTCATAACAAAATGGGATCACGTGGACGGCTTTAATTGGTTCTTTTGAGCCGTTAAGGTTTTGCTGTTTTACAGCTGATAGTTGCGCTGTATTACCGGTGGCGGCGACGCTAAGTATCGTGGTCAATTACCAAATATACCCTCTACGGGAGTCGGTTAAAATTTGGCAGATGTAGCGTTAATGATTAAACAAAATTTGCCTTCTCGTACTTATTGGTTTATACACATAATTTCTGAAATAATTTAAAGAAATTTTATTTTCTTTAATTGAAATTGTCGAACATTTTGTACTCTACATAAATTTTCAGGTATAATATAAAGCCAAAAAAAGTAATATTTTGTCTTTTTATGTACATTACTAAAAAAGAATAGCTATTCTTATTTTAACTGAGCAACTGAGCATTTTCGGTAGTTGTCCCTCTTTCATTTTTTGAAAATTCATTTAAAAAAAAAAAAAAAACTCATCTCATTTGTAGAAATGAACTTTTTAACTAGAAAATAGGAAAATAACAATAATGTTATTTGATAATCATTTTTGAGCGAGAAAATAAAGAAATAACAAGAATATTATTAAATAAGTCCTTAAAGTCCTTATTGCATGATTTTGCCCTAGATATCTTATCAAACTATTTAAATTACTTTTTAGGTAGTGGAATGCGGAACTTGATGGACAAAAAGATAATTAAATGATAACTATAAGTATGAAATTTGAAAAATGAAATCTTTATGTTAAAGTTGGCGAGAACCACATTTTCAAATTTCAAATAATGTAAACATGGGTTGGGATTTTTGACATTGATAGCTCTGAGAATTTCTACCTCTGGACAGGACATTAACAGTTGTAACCTTGTTTCTTATTATTTCTTTGAGCACGTCCACATTTTGAAACTATAGGAATTTTTGGCATTGCTTTTACTTTAGAAAGAAGTGATTTTTACGTATAGAAGTTAAGAAGTTAGTTTTAAAAGTGAGTAGTAGAAGTTGAGAGTATTTGTAATTTAAAGCTAAAATCTACTAAAAAATTACAAGTGGTGTTTGCAAAAAAAGTGATTTTTCATATATATAATTAATTTTTTTAAATTTTAAATTATAAAATAAAGGTAATAAATTTTTTTTAGAAAATTTTTTTAACTGAAAAGTAGAAGTTAGAATCTAAAAGCACCCCGCTAATTTTAGCCTTAAATCACTTTTACAAAAATAGAAGTTACCTTACCAAACACTTCCAAAATCACTTTTTAGTAGCTAGAAGCTAAAAGCTGTCTCCAAAAACAATGCCAAACACCCTCTATGTTCACTAGGCATACTAATCAATCTCTATATGATTCTTGTTTAATATAAGAACAAGAGTGAGAACTAATGTAACATTAATGTTGAGAGACACTATACAGCTTAAATAATGGGAAATTGAAATTTTGACATTGGATGTGGAATTGTGGGTTTATTCAATTGTGACCAATGTGAAAAATTACGATTAATTTTTGATAAAATTATATTTAATATTCAAGATTAAGTATGCCTGTGTAAATTTCACATTAATCCACATTAAGGGGGTGTAGATCGTGTAAAATTGAAGTATCAATAAATCTCAAATCAAGAAGTATAATTATCCCATCTGAACCCAATCTATCAAAATGTTACATAATCTTGTGTAGACCAATTGATAGGATCAACTATATTTCTAATTAAACGAGCCTAAAAAATTTAATGAAATTAGCCGGTTGGTGATTATCACTTTTAAATAATTGTAAGCGATTATAGTTGTATAAACAGTAAGTTCTTTATTATTATTATTATTATTTTAATTTCACAACGATTGATTTCCCGACTATCTTTATAGGTTATGAATTGTAAGTTACAATTGTAAATAAGAGATAAACAAATAATGGTAATAAGGGGCACTTTCGAAAGAATACCTGAAACAATTACCAAAAGAGAACCATTGTTTTAATATTAGTGTAGATACATATTAATTATATTTTTGTTGTTCTTTTATTTGTATTAAAATATATTTATAGTTGGGCGTACATCGTACGGATGTGAAGAACACAACTAACTTCGTTTGGATAAGAAAAACTATGTACATAATAGTCAGAGGATCGGTATTTTCGGCACGCCTGGCAGCGGCTCCGGACATTTCTATTTGTCAGCAGATAAATTACTCAAAAATCAAAATTAATTTTCCCGTGTTATTTAATGTATCTTATATTCCTAGATTTAATTGTTTTAGAACTTATAAAACGTTAAAACTTATTTTAAAAATAAATTATAGAAGTGTAGATATAATAAGATTTTAAAACTTGTAAGATACTAGTAATTAATGATAATTTTATTGTTTATATGGTGAAAAGTATTAATGTCCTAAAATAAGTTTTGAATGATGCTTGTGGACATAAAGGACTAGCAATCAATTATTGTTCATTGCCGCGACAAAGAACGAGTGAAACAGTCAAACAACAAAATAATAAGGGATATATAGGAAGAATTGCATCGACTTTCGCTGAAATATGGGCTATTGGCAACCATCTTCTCTCAGTTTTTTTTTTTTTTTTGCATTAATCTTCCTTCCATCCATTTTTCCGTTTGACTGTTAGTCTTAGGATTAGATTTATAATTAAAAACATATAAAAAACAAAAATAAAATAAAAAATACAAGTCAAAGTAACTTATACATAGAGCCAATGCATAGCGTCATGTCTGATGGCATGTGGAGAGAAGTAGGTGCTTTGCAAGCTTTTGCAAACCCATGCGCCATTCTTTGCAAAATAAAGAACTCTTCATTTTCTCTTCAAAATTTTTCATCATCTCTACTGCAGAAGCATGTATCTATTACTTGAATTGTTTTTCTTCTATTTATGAAAATCACTGTTCCAATTAAGTATGTGGTAAACTAAGAACTAATATCATCTAAAAATTTTATTTTTCCAAGTCTTTAGTTATTGAATTATGCAATATTCATTTTAATTTTTATTTTCTATATTCAAGTAGCAATGGGATTCTAAAACTTAGCATGGTATTATGTGGAATTTTGGTTATAATTACTATGAAGTAGTATTATAATTTTAACTAAGCTAGCACTTTTCATCAAATATTTTTTCCTCTTGAATTCGATGACTCCAATCTTCAATTTGTGCATAGCATATGTAGGATGGTGAACAATTCAAGCTCCAGACGACTTCAACAAATTAAGATGGGTTCGATAAAGCAGTGGGACTTCCACAATTTGCCTTGTTTTATTTCACATTAATCTGGGTAAAATTTATCGTGCAACTCTTGCACAATCTTGTAATTATATCTATTTTATAGTATAATATAAAATAATAAATCTTATGATTAAATATCTTGCTTTAGATTTAGCAGTTTAAATCCAATCAAATTATAATGGGAATTATATATATTTTGAAAATTAAAAATTTTAATTCAGTACTAAAATTTGTTTAAAGAAAAAATTTGAATTATTAGATTATAAGAAATATCAAATTTCTATTTTTATTTAATCATGTATGTGATTTTGTGTAAATATTTTTTGCTTTTACATTCATTAAGCTTTATAAGTACTAATAATTGCATATTTGTTATTATATAAAATAAAACCAATAGCTACTTGTCATTAGTAAGTGAACAACTAACTTCTTCTTCTTCTTCTTTTTTTCCCTTAAACAGAATGACATTTTAGTCTTTACATAAAAACTAATGGAAAAATGAAAAATAATAGTCCATACATAGTTCAGAGGAGGTCAATAACATTTTCCCTAGGTAATTACCTTAACATATCCTAGGATTGACATCATTATGAAAATACTTTCTACGTTTGAATAATTATCATTATATTTTTCACTGTTAGTTCAACTGACGTATAATTATTACAATTACACGCGTAAAAATCTTGAAACATTATAAATAGATCTCTTGTACATGGAGGTGTGGTCATCATTATGTGTTAAGTTAGGGAGTGCAATCATAATTATACTTCAATTGAACTAATAATAGGAGCTATAATAATAATTATCAAAATTTTATAGGATATTTTAATAATGCTATCAAACCTCAAGGTGTGTAGAGAATAATTATCCCTAATAAAACATAAGTTTTTCCTTTAAAGTAGCAAGGTAGAAATGGAGATTAAGAAGGTGTTTGGGTGAGGTTATAAGTTCTTCAAAACATCTTACAACATGTTTAAGAGCTTATAAGATGTTAATATTTGTTTAGTAAAATTTTTTAAAAAAGATCTTATTAACCCCCAAAATAAGATGTTAGGAGCTTATAAGCTCTTTTTAGAAAAGTCAGGAAATCTTAACTTATTTTTAAGATCTTCACATACATCTTCATTTTTAGCCATTTTAATTACAAAATTAACGTTACTAACATCTTTTAAGCTAAAAGGTCTTATTTTATCCAAACATTTTAACAACTTATTTTTAAAATTAGATCTAACATCTTATAAGCTCCAAAAATATCTTATAAAATGTAAAAGATTATAAGATGTTTTAAATAAGCTTTGCCAGACACCCTCCAAATGCCACACCGATAGCAACAAAAAACACTTAAGATTTTCGTTTCAACATATTTGGTTTATGCGTTGAGATTGAGTTAGTACACATAATTATAAAAGTAATATTGACACATGTAAAACCATCACTCCCACAATTCACACATATGTATTATTTCTTGGAAAGTTTTAGATAGGTATATATGATTATTGTTAGAATTATACATACATTATTGACTAGAATTTGTATGATTTGGGAATGAGAAAACTAACCAATAGAAACAAAACTTTTGTGAGCACTAAAGATCATGAGAAATTCCATCTTGTACACATACCTAAACAAAATATCATGACAATTTAGATATAGAACTCCAAATTTTTCTATTAAGAATTATATTATTTTATTTAAATCAAGAACTTTTGTCACATGGTCTTCGTGAAATTGAATCCACCTTGAACAAATGAGGAACATGTTCAAAAAATATGAGTTTTAACTATATATGTGTGTGCTTACTATGTAGTAAACACACATTAATTCGAATTGTACCAATTAGAGGTTGAATAGCTAAGTCAGGATGTCGGGGGGATCAGGTTGGACGTGGGAGGAAAACAAGCAATTTGAAGATTGTTTGGTGGAATTTGGCGATGATTACCCTAATCGGTGGTCGGTAATTGCGGCCAGTCTTCGTACCAAAACAGCTGCAGAAGCTGAGCAACACTATGCTATATTATTGAAAGATATTGATGCAATTGAAGCTGGCTTGATCGAGCTACCACAATATGCAGAGGGACCCATATCGACCCGCCGACAACGGTGAACCAACGAAGAACATAGGAAAACATTAGTGGTATAATCTCGTATTGACTTAGTGTGTGGGTATTGACAATCTTCACTTTTGTGTTAACTTTTGTGATGAGTTAAGACTCAATACTCTTCTTTAGTGTGTGTGTTTTTTTTTTTTTTTTTTTTTTGGTGTGCAAGAATTCATACATATGTTTCAAGTTCAAAAATTGACTGAAACGACACATGTACAAGAGGTAAAATTTGCACAGGTGTCCTTGAAGAAAAATAGTACAAGGAGACTGAAAGGACTTCTATGCAAGTACTTTTTGACTATTTGTCCCACAAATTTGGTCATATTTGTTGGAGTCCTTCCAACGGTTGCAAATTTTAAGGGCTCATTCATTTTGGTAATTTGAAAAATAATGATTTTGATTATGAATGGTTTAAATGATGATTAAGCAAATAAATACGAATTTGATGAATAATTTACTCTGTAAGATAATATAGATTTATTTACATTTTTTTTATGGATTGTTTACTTTGAATTATTTGGACAATGTATAATAAGAAAAAAATTTCTCTCCCAAAAAGTTTGGCCTAATTGGCTTTACATGTAAATATGGGTAAAAGATAAATTTGTTAGTCTTTGTGTAAATTTGGTTTTAGTAAACCAAATTTCAAAGCTTAAAAAATAAATGGTTTCTTTAACCATTCATTAACTCTTTTTTTCTTCGTAAACCTGGGCTTGAGAGTTTAGCTCGTAACATTCAAAGTAAATATAAATATAAGTTGGTTTATTGGTTGTTAACCTCCATTAATCAAGGAAGTAAACATGGCCTGACAAATTGATCAGAAAATGAACAATTCTCACCAAATTTGTCTATTCTTATACACTTCTCAGCTCCTGGATATTACAATTGGACCCTATAAAAGTCTAACAAATAGACTAAAACATTACAAGGGGATAAACCCCCTATTAATCTAATAGGCAGGGTTGTTACTATAATTCTTCAAATAACAGGACTATTTTTGTAATAAGATCAAACATCAAGGGTGTTCAGGCAATTTTTCCCTTACATATATAAATGTTGAATTTTTACACTAGTGCATGGAAAATAATTATGTGTTGGATCAGTTTATTTCTTCAAGGATTGGAAATATATGGGGGAGGAGACTGGAGGAGCATTTCAAGAAACCTGTTGAAGACAAGGACTCCGCAGCAAATTGCAAGTTATGCCCATAAGTACTTTAAGCGTCAAAAGAAGGGGGAGCAAGATAAGCCAAGAAATTAAGAGAATTTTCGATTGAAATTAAGCAGCTAATGAAGCAATTAATTAAGCTTGATTTGATATGAATTTTAATTAGGATATATTGAGGAACTATGCGTGTTTTCTTTTGTGGTATTTAGTTATTGCTGGTTGTGCGCACGCGCGCATGTGTTTGTGTAGTATCTATTAATTGAGATAATCAAATCAAGCTCTATGTATTAATGGAAGTTTAGTTGTTATTATCATTATTGAAGTCTTTTGTTAACTCTTACCAATACTAATCTCTTTGTATTCTCCAATGGAATCATAAGCACTCTAATCGACGAGTATAATGATGCCTTTAACTTGAATAGCTTGTCGGGAAATTATATGAATGCTCTCTGAGATTCGACTTTAACAAAAAAATGAAAGATTAAGATTGAGGGATTAATCTAGCCCAACCATGAACATTAAACTTGACCTAAAAGCATAAAATGTAGTCATCCCATGTTAGAAATGTAAAGGGATAATTATCTCTATACTCCATGAGATTTAATATAATTATTAAAATATTATTTGAACTTTAGATAATTATCATTACGCTTTCAATTATTAATTTCACTAATACATAATTATAATTATACTTTCTGACTTGTCGTATAATAATAATTACATCATCTGATTCAATGATATATTTGTAATGTTTCAGAATTTACAAAAGTGTTGTAATCATAATTATACATCAATTAAACTAATAGCGTGGAGGGTAATCATAAATTATTCATACATTTAGAACTACGGTGGAACCACTCAGATTTGAGAGGACGCATATATTAGTGGGTTCAGGGCAAATCTAACAACCGCCGTCCGCCCGAGTCGATTCAACGTGGTTCAATATCTATCTTATTTAAGTAGTTCCACATTTAACTTATTCTTAGGTATAATTATGATGTCTTTCCTTCTTCTTTTTTTTGGTCCAAAAGTACTTTTTGATAATATTTTTAAACATGTTTTTTTTGGAATAATGAATTTGGATTAATTCTTTTAATCCAAACAAAACATATCCTATACTCTTCTTGTATTAAATTGCTTTCCATCTATATAGCCTAGCTTATATCAAGTCAGGATTAGCTTAATCTGTTTAGTAAATAGGCTAGGTTAAGACTTTTGAAAAAATCTATCTAGTTAAAAAGACTATGTAGAGGCTTTTAGGAAAGCTTATAAAGCCTATCAGGTTGGTCCATATAATTTATATATTATATAATATGTGTTTAATTATTTATGATACTTTTATTATTACATTTATAATTTATTAAATAACTTTATTTAATTTTATATTATATTCTTAACATTAAGGTTGTATCTTTTTCATATGCAATGGGTTTAATTTAAATTATAATCATGTTAGTCATGTTTCTTTTCTTCTTTTTTTTTCCCCCTATTTTGTTTAGTATAGTATAATTATCAACTATTTTCATATAATATAAATTAGAGTTTTTAGGCCTACTAAGGCCTATTAAAGACTTAGAGGGTGTTTGGAAACACTAAAGAAAAAAGTGACTATAAGCTTATAGGTTAAAAACAACAGATTTTGAGTATTTGGAAGGAAAACTTTTACTTTTACAATTACTAAACTTAAGCAAAAAGTAGCTTAAAGCAAAAGCATTTCCTCTTCTATTTTTACTAGTTTCTTCTCAAAATTAGTAATTTTTATAAAACAAAAGCTCCTCAACTATTTTTTTCCCAAATGCTCTCCAATTTTTACTTTTTCTATTTCTTAATACTATTTTCAAACACTTACTGCCTTTACAACTTTAACTACTTCAACTTTTTCCACAACCTTTTGCTTAGCCGAAAAGCAAAATTTTTTTAAAGCACCCCCTTAAGCTTATTACTTATGAGGGCCTGATCCTATAATAATCTAGACATATATAAGATTTAAGATTAACTAGAATCTTTAAAAAAATAAGTGTTTTTAGGCTATGCTAGACTTAAAAAAAAAATCTAGAAAGGCCAAACCAGGTTTTTAAAAAAGTCTATGTCAAGTAATAGGTTAGGCTCAAGTCTAAGATTTATATAACAGGTCTAGCCTATTTAAAACAAGAGTCTGGTCTATTCTCATCCCTATAGTCATATCATTGAATGGCAATGAACTCAATTGTTCTCATCAACTTTTAGCCATAATTTCAATATTTTCATAGACAAAAATATTCTTTTTTTTCATCCCAATACTTTTATCATGTTTATAGCACTAATCTTGACTCAAAATAAAAAAATAATTATAACTTCATCATCTAATTTATAACTAAACATTTTACTTTATTATATTTTTCTTGTGAAAGCAATTAGTTGAACTAATTAACAAACAAAAAATTAAAAAATGCCAATAATAATCCAATCTAATCAGTTTATTAGATATGCAATCTTGACATATAACACAATTGGTTTATTGAAATTTCAATTTGATTTACTTTGAAGTTAATGTATACCATCTTTAAGCAATTTGTATCTCAATTCTTAAACGCCGTCATTTGAAAATTTTTTAAATGTCTTAATTTGATTATGAAGGATCATAAACTTCAAGAAATTTATTAAAATATTATCTTAAATAGGAATTTATCTAAAAAATTAATAATGAATGGATTGAAAGAAAATTAAAAACTCCTTGACAGTTTGAAAACTTATTATTTACTGTGTTGTAATTTAAAAAAATGGCACGTTTGTCCATGAAAAGTTAATAAAGGATATAGTCTAAAATAAATTAGAGCAATCAATTTAATTGCAATAAAAGAATATGGGCATGGAATGTAGGAGGTAAAGTATGAAATGCAAAAATCTTCAACCTTCATCAAATTTCCAATGCGTATATATACATATATAATAATATATAGGTATTATATATTTATTTGAACTTTGAAGTAGTATGATCGGAATGGCAAAACTAACCAGTAGAAACAAAACTTCTATGAGCATTAAAGAAGATCATGAGAAATTCCATCTAGTACACATACCTCCCAGCTTAAACAGAGTATCATGACAATTATAGATATGGGACTCTAAATTTTTCTATTTATTAGATTTATATTGTTTTATTTAAAGTAAGAATTTCGTCATATGGTCTTCGTGAATTAAATCCGCACTCAACAAATGAGGAAGAATTCCAAAAAATATGAGTGTTGACTATATATATATGTGCTTATGGCATAGTTACAAACATAGTAATTCTTTCAAATTGTACCAATTAGAAGTTGAATAACTAGGCAAGGATGTCGAAGGAGTCGAGTTGGTCGTGGGAGGAAAATAAGCAATTTGAAGATTGTTTAGTAGAATTTGGCGAAGATTATCCCGATCGGTGGTCGGCAATCGCGACCAAGCTCGGAACCAAATCGGCTGCACAGGTTGAGCAACACTATGCCGCATTGTTGGAAGACATCAATGCAATTGAAGCAGGCTTGATTGAGCCGCCTGAATATGCGGAATCGAAGGAAGAGGACTTTGATAAGCCATGGACCGACAAGGAACGTAGGTAATTAAAATATTAACATTGAAGCTAGCTTTTTGGGTAAGTTAGGTCTAATGTCTGTTTTAATATAATATGAAATAATTATCTAATGTTGGACCACCCATTTCATGTTACTTAACATTCTAGATGTCCGGCTCTAGGCATGGGAAGTGTGTATTAGAATCTTAAATCAATTAGACGTATAGATAGTGGTCTCTTTATATTGTTTCTTCAGCACTTATCAAAAGTTATTATATTTATAACTACAAATATATATATATACACACGCATACACATAGATACAGATATATAAGTGACAAAAATTTGTGTGATGATATAAAGCTATATTAACAATATCATGTATTAAGTGATAATAGCCTTCATTTCTTCACTATTAATTAATATATTTCACGTGATAATAAGTTATGTATATTGTAACTAAACATAATTTATCAATTTTTATACTGTTGCTCAATTTTTTTTTTATTTTTTTATTTTTTTTGGTCGCTCATGTTATATTTTTTTCTGTGCATGGAAACAATTATGATTATCAGGCTATTTGTTCTTGGATTGGATAAATATGGGAAAGGAGAGTGGAATAGCATTGCGAGGCACATGGTGAAGACGAGGACTCCTGTGCAAATTTCAAGTTATGCCACGAAGTACTTGGAGGATGAGGAGGAGGATGAAGAGGAGGACGAGAAAAAAGAAGAAGATAATAAATAACATTTTCGATTAAAACTAAGCAGTTAATGAAGGAATTAAGCTTTATTTGATATGAATTTTAGGATATATATATATATATAGAGGAAGTATATATGCTTTTGATTGTCGTATTTACTATTTAATGCTGGTTATGTGTGTGTATGTGTAACATGTATTATTGAGATCAATCGAATCAAGCTCTATATATTAATGAAGTTCAGTTGTTCTTGTTGTCGAAGCCTTCTGTTAATTTTTACAAAGACTGGTCTAACTGCATTATCCAATGAATTGATAAGTACTGTAATAAACAAATATAAGATTAATGACTTTGATGTATACGAGGATTGGGCTAATTATAAAAACACTTTTGTAATTTGAAAATTTTCAATAAATAATAATACATTTTACACATTACAATTAGATCCTTTGAAAATCTAACTAATTGATTGAAATATTGTAACTGGACCTATATTAATGTAACGAGAAGGGTATTATTGTAATTTCTCATAATTATGAAAAGTATTTTGTTTAATTAAATAAACTTGAGGAGTGTGGATGTAATTATCCTAAAATGTATCTAATGAATTCCAAGGATAAACTTTCGAGCGACCTCCACCACAATGACAGTACAAAGAAATAGATCTCACGCTTACGCCTTCACTAAAATAGTTAAATTATCAATAGCCCCCACTAACCTTTATAATTACACCAACTTTATCAAAATGTTTGGTTGGAAACCCCACTGGAAGTAGGAAATTAAATTTGATATTTGCTTTTACTTTAAATATTTTTAAAAATAATTAAATTGTTAATTGACTAAATAACCATTTTGCCATTAATGTCTTGACAATATTCATATTTGTGAAGGGGCGACATTATAATTAAGTTTCTACAGTTCTTTTTCTTTTTTATTTTTTATTATAATGTTTCTATAGCTTAGAAAGGTGTTTCTAAACAAATTTCTGCCTTTGTAACATTATATTATAAAAAATATAAGGATAATACCCTTTATGTAGAATATAAAAACATATAAGGAATTTAGAATAATATTTTTCTTTTTCCTAATGTTATATGGGTATGGATTGGATTGGACTAAGTTCATAGATCATTCTAAGAATAACTTTGGTTAGTCTTAGGGATGGCAATCTAACTCGTACCCGCGGGGCAAGGCAGGTTTAAAACCCGCCATGGAGCGGGGCAGGGCGGGTTCATAGCAAACCCGCCCCGCTATATATATATGTTTTAAAATATATATTATATATATTATAATACATAATAGTTTACATATTATATATAATATAAAAAAAATACTAAGTGTTGTAACAATATCAAGTGTTGTATTCTCTTTATTTGTTATTTGTAATGTTAGATTTATGATTTTATTTCTAATACTTTGTATTTAAATTATTGTTTGTATTGTGCGATTATGTAGACAATTTGTTATGATATATACATATATATATATATTTGTTTTTATGTTAACTAAATTCATAAATGTTGTGTTATTGAGTGATTTTATATTTGATTGATTTTCATGTATATTTTACCTTGAAAAAACGTATTTTTTTAAATAATTTTGCATGATTTTATAATAATATTTTATTAATTATTAATTTTTTTTTTAAAAAAAAAATGAGGGGCGGGGCCGGGTGTGGGTTCTAGGGTTCAGAACCCGCGGGGCGCCTGCCCCATTGCCACCCCTAGTTAGTCTGGTCAACACGCAACTCAACCAAATCCACCGACAATTTTCTGATTTTGATTCGGATCATCTGATTTATACCCAACCCAATAACTGGCCCAAACCTACTAACTTCATGTCAAGATAGTATCAGATTACTAGATCAAATTGAAATTGTCACCCCAATTGGAATGATAAAACTAACCAACGAAACAAAACTGTTGTGAGCACTAAAAAGATCATGAGAAATTTCATCCAAATACGCATACCTACTAGCTTACACAAAGTAACATGCAATTTTAGATATAGAACCCTAAAATTTTTAATAAGAACTATATTCTTTTATTTAAACAATGCCAAACATCCTCTTAATATTTCGTCATGTGGTCTTCATGAATTCAGTCCGCATTGAACATATGAGGAAGAAATCCAAAAAATATGAGTGTCAGCTATATATATATGTGTGTGCACCAAGTAGTAAACACATTCATTCAAACTGTACCAATTAGAGGTACGTAGAACAACTAAGTGAGGAACATCGGACAGAATGTCGGAGGGGTCTAGTTGGACGTGGGAGGAGAACAAGCAATTTGAAGATTGTTTGGTGGAATTCGGCGATGATTACCCCGATCGGTGGTCAGCAATCGCGGCCAAGCTTGGAACCAAAACAGCTGCAGAAGTTGAGCAACACTATGCTGTGTTATTGGAAGACTTAGATGCCATTGAAGCTGGCTTGATTGAGCCGCCCAAATATCCAGATAAAGTGCGTAGTGCGACCCATGGAAAACCATGGACCGATGAGGAACATAGGTAATGAAAACTTTAATGTTAGAATTTTAAATCGATTAAACGTAAAAATAGTATTCTTCTTATTTCCTGAAATGGAGCCACCTGGGTGGCTTAAGAGGCAACCGCAATAACATTGGAAAATTTTAAAAGTGATTTGTGAAAGCATTCAAGTTAATTAATCCAAAAAAATTAGTGTAACTTACCTTTAATTTTAGTGTTAAAATTATTTATATGTTATTAATATACTTATCATGTTATTTATTAATATATATATATATATATATACTTATCATGTTGAATATTTATACTTATTATTGTGGAAAATCAGTTTATTTCTTGAAGGATTGGAAAAATATGGGAAAGGAGACTGGGTGGGCATTTCAAAGCACGTGGTGAAGACAAGGACCCCTGCACAAGTTGCAAGTCATGCCTATAATTACTTTAAACGTCAAAAGAAGGCAGAGCGAGATAAGA
>JACFYI010003421.1:1043137-1056851 GCA_014898755.1 Handroanthus guayacan | reverse complement strand
TTTTGTTAATTAATTTTTCACAAAATTTGATTTGCCCATTCTAAACATATGAGGAGGGCTCCTTGCAAAAACCTATATGAACCTCTATACCTTTTTTTGTTTAAATTCCCTTCTTTTAAAAGCTTATATAATCAATTTCTTGCAAGATTATATGATTTTATTGACTTGAGAGACAAATATCTCATGGTTACATTAACTGCTAATATTTGCTTCGTTTCTGTCTCTGTAACACCCCGAGATTTCCTTAATTTAAAATTTACAAATCGTCAATTTCATTTACCAAAACAATTTTAATAAAACGAGCAATGTTTTAATTTTAAAACCACGTGTCACATGTCCCAAATATTTTACCTTGTTTGGGCCTCAAATTCTTCAACGTTTCGCCCCAATTAAACTTTATTTAGCTCAATTAATGGCTCCAAAATATTACCTACAACTTTTGCCATATATATATACATTTATGTATATACACTAAACCATTCCAAAGAGTATATATATATATGTATATATATGTAATGAAATGAGATTTTGGGAATTTAAATGACATGGTCTCCCTTACCTTTTGGTAGAAGACCCATAGTGGTTGGTAGAAAAACCCATGCCTCAAACATTGACATGTGAACCACTCCCCAATTCCTTTCATTATAAGTAGAGCATGAACTTGCAAGCCACACTTTACACAACTCCACAAGAATCTGAAAATTTCAGGCTCCTTTTCCTCTTCTCTCTTATCTCCCCTTCAGCAGATACACTACACACACACACTCACAAATTCAAGTTCAAGTTTAAAGGAAAAGTCAAGGGAAATCTTGGTAGTGTACCCTCTATCACTTGGTAAGTAGAACTTGATTATGTTTGTAGACTTGATAATGGAATTTTAGAGCCTGACACAAGTATGTATGACTTAGTTTAGGCTTTGACTTGGTTGATAAACTCGGAACTCGGAGTACATTCAAGGAACCGAACTTAGGACTAAGGTAAAATTTATGGAACCTCGTTTCTCTCTTTGGCTTGTTTACACGTCATTTCATGTCTTGATATCGTGCTATGTTGAGCTTATCATATTTCGAGCATGTTGTTCGTTACCATTTTAATCTCGTTGCTTGATTATTGTTACCGTTGATATGAGCTTAACAAATTGAAATTTCGATCTAATGTCTTGTAAACACTCTTGATATCATTGCCATGTTTGGACTGAACTGTGAATGGGACTATGGACTAAAATAAGGATGAATTGATGCTAAAACTAAAAGAAACGAAGAAAACGGACAAAAACGTTGTGTTTTAATTTGGTTTTGATTTTTCGAAAAATTTTCACTCGAACTGCAAAACCATAACTTAGAAATGTTTATGGACATAAAACAACCCCAAAAATGTAGTTTTGAACCAAAAATTAGAAGAAAATAAAAAGACGAAAAAAATGAAATTTTGGCAAAGGCTAGGCGCTCAAGCGCTTGTTTTGAGCGCTCAAGGGCTCATTAGGCACTCAAGTGCACGAAACCGGCGCCCAAGCGCCTGGCCAAACACCTTAGAAAGTCATTTTTCTAGTAGGCTCGGCGCTCAAGCACCCGTTGTTTCAATTTTCTGACCCAAGTCCAATACAACCCTTCACTTCTTAACTACCAAAACTTAACTTCCACTCGTCCAAATAACCCATATAATATACTGTTGGAAACCTCTTCGAGTGTAGATGACTTTAGAGTCAAGAATTTTGAAAAACAAAGAAGTAAAAAGGGAGAAAATGGACTCGGAAGGCCGACTGCCATTTCTACCAAATTCCAGTAACGTCATTGTCTTGGCTTCAACTTCTCGGCCTTGAAACTTGACTTTCTCTCATCCAAATGACTCACATAATATACCGTTGAAAATCTTTTTAAGTGTAGATAACATCAGAATTTTGATTCACTCAAAATTATGGAATAATATGGCCAAAAACGTCCTTAGAACATGACCCGTCAGATTTTTGAAAAAACTGTGTTGACTTTGTCTCGACTTCTACTTTCCGAAATTTAAAAAATCAAACTTTTCCTTATCAAATTAACCGAAAATTATGCCATTAGAAAGATTATCAAGTCTAGTTATTTATGGGGTTACAATACGAATTTTAACTCATTAAGATGAATTTTTAAAAGTCATCGGAAAGTGAATTGCCACTAGAAAAATATTGATTTGGAGATATTTTGATATTATTCTTCTCTAAATGAAATATCTCCAAATCTAAACCTCTTACATTTTTATAAAAATTATTTTTATGATCCGAGTGAGTTTTTGTCAATGTTCGAACAAAATGAATTTCGAAATTTATAATTATTCCAGATGATTTCTTTCGTAACAAGATAAAAATTTCAAACTAAATATCCTCTGGTCCATAGTCTAATTTCGATTTATTTGTCCTCTACCGTCCATATTTCCAAATTCGAATCGTTTGTTCGAATCGATTTATTGTTTAAATCCATGCCCGTGGTGGCTATATGTTTTGATATATTCAGATATATTCTGATTCGTTCAAAGACGTTTGTTTCCAAATTCATGCCATGATATGGCTCAATGCTTTGAAAACGATCCTATTGTTTTGAACCTGAATGGATGAATGAATGTTGGGCCCTGGGAAGTTTTGGGTGGTATCGATTTGGGCGATATCGGATCGTCAAACTGAACTCTTGAAAATTCCCGAATGGTGGATAGCTCGGACGAATCCTGGAGGTAGGATTCCAAAGAGTTATTCTAAAGAACGTGGAGTCGACTGTGCTTTAAATGAACGAATGCCATTCCTTGAGGGAATATTGGAGGGATAAGGTTGAATCTGTTTTGAAGATATAAGGGTGATAGATCCACCAAATCATTTGATTCAGCCTTATTTGACTCGAATGTGATTAACGTTTAATGTTAATGATTCGAATGAAATGATTGCACCGTAATGTTTACTAAATCACATTCTTGTCTTATACTGTTCCACTCACCGTTGTACTCCCTATTCCTATTCCTTTGCTATGAGTTTTACTGGGTCGGTGGACTCATGATTTCATCTCATAATGTAGGTTCCTGAGTCTGATTCGATAGATTGAAGCTCGGTTTAGATCATAGAATTCTCTTTTGAGATTATGTAAATGATTAGGCCTGTATCATGAATGATTGTACGAATTATAACTGATAGAATTTTTGAATAGCCATTTTGACTAGAAATCATGATTGTAAATTGGGATTTTGAATTTGTAAGAATATTTTGACGATATTATATGAATGATTTTTATGTTCTGCATACTGTATTGAATTTAGAATTACTGTTCGATCGCGAATGACGTCCTGAATCACGAGGCGGAATGCTATCGCGATCAGGGGCATTACAGTCTCAACTTGGGAGTCCAGCTTCTGACATTGCCTTTTTAGCAGTATAAGCAATATCTGAATGACTTTCGTTTTAGACGTTTCTCCTAGAGCCCTATCCCATTTTCAATCTTTATTCGGCTTTGAGCCTTAAATTTTATGAGAAAAGAGAAGCAGGGGGAAGGACGAAGATTTTGCCCATATAATGAGAATCAATGTACTTCATATGCATAGGCAACTCTACATTGAAGAAAGTGGGGTCACTTGACCCCACTCAAAAATTTTTAACAACTATTGATTTATATATATTGGTGTGTATATGAATGCATTTATATTATTCTATATATTTATACATATTAGGATGACCCCAGTTTTTTTTGCTCTACTTTCCTTTTTATTCTTATTGAGCCCCACTTACTCCAATTTTTTTTTGTATTCTTTGGATAAACCCTTGCCCCTTTCTCTTTGGCCTCTAATATTCACTTTCTTTACTATTGTATTGCTGAATCGTGTCCTCAATTTTAAAATTTTCTGGTTGTTGGATATTATTGGCAAAGCTAATATTCTTGAAAAGACAATGGCCTGAGATTTAATTAAAATAATTTTATTTTTCTATTATTTATTATGAATTTTTAAAATTTGTGTCGTTTATATTAGAAATATTGTAATTTAGTCATATTTTTTTTTAAGACAATGCAGTATATCTATGAATATTTATTTAAAGCTTTGGTTGTGCATTAGCTTTCGGTGTTTTGATTTTGCCCGTAACTACTGCAATTGTTAAAAGAGCATTTTCAATGATGAAAATTGAAAAAATTGGCTTACCAAATGGGTTATCAATTTATGGGTGACTGTTTAGTTGTATATATTGAGAAAAAAGTATTTAGTAGTATTAGTAATGTGAGCATTATGACACAATTTAAAAATATGAAAAATCGTAGAGGTTAGTTGTAATATATATATATATATATATAGATATTTTATTTATTAATAGTTAATGTTTGACCCCGGTGACTAATATTTCTGGAGTCACCACTGTTCATATGGTCGTTACCATAATTAAATCACTTATCGATGTAGAATATGTAGTTCATGTTACTGCCTTCTCCTGTTTAGATGGTATTTGCCTAAGCTTATTTTGTAACATTTTATTAGCTCCTAAAATTTTTTATCTTATTCTGAAACTAAGTTCTTGAAGTGTTTGTATATAATAAGATTTTGGGGCTTAGAAGATGTCAATAATGACAATTTTGTAATTAATATAATTTTAATGAAATGTAGCTCATAATTACAAGGACGAGATCCCTTATTTCAAATGATATTTTATCTCTTATTCCATTCCTTTAAATACACGCTACGTGTATTATATTTATTACTAAATATTTTTATAAGAAAATATTTAATACACGTAGCGTGTACTTAAAGGTATAGAATCGGAGATGAAACTCTATTTGAAATAGGGGATCCCATCCTATAATTACATTACATTATACTCTAGTATACTATGTAGTCTAAGTTGCATTGAAACATTGTCTTGTTAAAATTCGTTGGTTAAAGAATTTAGGGTTAATTACATCTTACTATCCTCTAAGATTATGAAATTACCAACTACTACCATCATGGTTCGAAAATTACAAATTAATCCCCATAAGTTTGTGAAATTACTAAATCATCCATTTTGTTAGATTTTTTTGCCAAAAACTACTGATATCCTTCAATTTTTTTATTGTACTAACTACCCATTATACCTTTGTACTTGACGGTTGTGATTTTAGAGACTAAAATTGAAAAATGTTATCAGTTTTTCGTCAAAAAATCTAATGAAATGGATGATTTGGTAATTTTATAAACTTATGGGGATTAATTTGTAATTTTCAAACCACGAAGGTAGTACTTGGTAATTTTACAATCTCAAAAGGTAGTCAAATGTAATTAACCCAAGAATTTATTTTGTTAAAGGCATTTTATTGAGTGAAAGATTGGATGACTTATGAATTGTCTTGAGTCTTTAAGAACTCATTTGGTTCTGGTTCATTTTCATTTTCATTTCCATTGTTTCTAAAATGTGAAAAAGTATACATAAAAATGTAAATTTGTTTGGATGATTTGTTTGAAATATTAGGGCTGTCAAAAATATCCGAATATCCATCCGACCGTCCGAATCCGTATTCGAAATTGGTGGATATTATCCGTATCCGAAATTATTCGGATATATCCGCATCCGTATCCGTTATAAAAAATTTCAGATACGAATATTGCAATATCCGCATCCGAAAAATGATATTCGGGTTTCGGATAGATATCCGAATATCCGGATATCCGTTTATGCGCATATCATAATATATATATATTATTAAATAATACAATATACATGTATATATTACATATAAAATAAAATTTAAAAATTGTATCATGTATTAAAAATAATTTTTAAATTATAATTCATTTCATTTATTTGATTTTACTAATATATATTATTAAATAATAAAAAATAATTTACTAGTTGCTAACTATAATTTGTAAAAAGTAATAGCATGATATACTTCGACAAATATAGAAAAAATATTATTCGGCTTATTTTAGTAAAATATAATTGATTAAACGTAAAATTTTTTGAATTCCAATAAAAATATAAACTATAATGGGATTAACTGTGAAATCTATAATTTTGAAATGCTAAATTCATATGTATTTTACAAGTTAGACAAATTATAATTTTTTGTACTTTAAATTACATTTCAGTTGAAAGAGGCTCTTTAATAATAACCAAACAAAAAAACTAATTGACATTTAATAATATATAACTAAACATTTCTTCTAATTAAAAGCAACTTTATTATCAATTGTTTTAATACTAATCTATTGAAAACAAACTTATATAGTATAGCAAGTCATATAACTAAATTCATATCTATTGTGCAAGTCAGACAAATTATAATTATCTATACTTTAAACTACATTACAAATGACAAAGCCTTTTTGTTAATTGCCAAAGAAAAATACTAATTGACATTTAATAGTATATAACTAATTATTTCTTTTAATTAAAAGTAACTTTATTCAATTGTTTTAACATTAAACTATTAAAAACTAACTTATCTATAGAATATAGCTATATGTAAAATCAAATGTCATTTGTCGCTTGTAGTGTTCTGAACATTTTTTCAAATCTAAAATTGAGAAAGATTTAAATTTAATAAGATATCAAAAGATATCATGTATGTTATATACAAAATGTGAGATTTATAGATAGATATTTTGATAATGTGTTTAATTGCGTTATACCTAAAATATTTCGTAATATTAATTTTCGCACAAGAATTACGTTTACGGCAATAAACATTCAACATTTGTTTTTAAGTGGGCCAAAAATTTAGCCTGATGAGGCTCATTTCAAACTTGTCAATGCATCCACGGCCGTCAATGTGTTTTCAAATGGGAAAAATCATGTGATGTGAATAAAAAGTTTACTATCAAATATAAATAAAAATTATGCTAAAATTACTCTGTTAAAACGAGCACGAAATACAAATACTATTTTCAATGTAATTACAATGGTAAAAATCTATCCTAATTTCTTCCCTTTTATAGAGGTAGATGCGACTCTTTGTATAGGTGTCTTTTTGTTTCATAGCTCTTCTTTTGGAGTTATACCATTTCACATAGGGTTATATTGTTCTAAACCTTTCTAAGTTGGATCCCGATCCTTCCAAATTGAGGCTTGTCTTGATTTTTAGCAACACAAGTTTAAACCCAAATCATTGACGACCTTTGGCCCAAATCCAATTTTTAGTCTCTAAACAACGTTAGAATTCACAATATAGTTTTTATTTTTCTCTCAAATACTTGTTGGTTATTTCCAAAAGGAAAAATGATTCTAAATAGATAAGAGCAACTGTCAACTAATGGCTTGTGAAGGATCTTTAAAAGAAGATAATAGGAAATAATAAATATGCGCCAAGTTGCAAGAAGCATTTCTTGACATATAGTCAAACCAACAATTATACCAAAAGTGGTAACAACGGAGGATCTTTAAAAGAAGATAATAGGGAGAGATTGCCAAAAGCAGGAACAATTATGACAATATATTATATTATATGGTAACAATTATGACTATATATTAAAAGTGGTAACAATTATGACTATATATCATATTATATGGTGTATTTTTGACCATTTGCCCTTAATTAAAACCATTTGCCCTTAATTAAATGGTTAAAGATAGATTAGAGAACTCTCTCCCTCTCACTGTCTCGAACAAACTCTCTGTCTCTGTAATCGGCGGGTGAGGGACGTATATCCTCTGACTAATCTTTTCTTCAAGGTCAATTTCTTCTCTCGCTATTTTTATATGTTTGTTGATGAATACGTTTATATAATTTTGGATGCAGTTGTTTATGTATGTGATTTATATACATATTTATGGGTTATCTGCCTGTATAGCTTTATTCTTATAGATCTGCATATAATGATGATTTATCTTGATGAGTCGTGGTGGCATGTTGTCATCGAAGTAGTCTATTGTTTTATGTTATTATATGTTTGTTTACTTTTAATGTTTTGCATTCTAGATCTAGGTTTTGTTGAGTCTAATTAATTTAATTTTATTAGGTTCACATCAATGGATTCTACTTCAGATGATACTCTCGATGCTACTCCAAATGCTACTCCTTCAGCTTCAACACAAACTCTAGTGGGATCAGTTCAAGGAACAAAACTAACAATTCTCTTATAACTTTTTAGCTCATTTTTTCTTTTTCTTTTTTTTTTTTTTGCAGGCTTGTCAGCTTTTATTTGGATCACAATTCTCTTATTTTCATTGTTTTGTACTTTTTTAGTATTTGTAACATTAAAAATTAATCATCTTTAATTTGTTTGTAGATGTTTTTGTACTAGATTATGTTGAATGTTTAAAGTATTTCGGATATCGGATATCCGAATATCCGAAAAATATCCGTCGAATACGGATATTTTACACATCTGAAAAAATTCGGATACGGATACGGATATCCGAATAATATTCGGATACGGATACGGATGTACTGATATCCGCATCCGAATATCCGAATTGACAAGTCTAGAAAATATTGGGTAGGATAAGTGTGAGGATAAAAAGTTACTACATTTATGATTTTTTATGCATAAAAATACAAATTCTTTTAAAAATGTATGTATATTCTAATTGTTGTGGAACAATAATAACTACTTTATATCAAATTAAATTTGATTTTGGTTGATGTGATACTATGACAATAAGGTAATTGCACACAAAAACACAATAAAATAAGTTGTATTTCGATAGAAAAATACATAAGAAAATAGCCTCAATTTTTACATAGTAAAAGATGCAAAGATACCCTATCAAGAAGTAGACAAACTGGCACTAACTCTTCGATTTCAAGCGATTAACTTCTTCAATGTTGCACAAGATTAAATATTATAGCATGATTGGTATTCCGAATTCTTCTAAATGAGATAAACTTTCGTATTTTTTTTATTATACAATAAAATGTTTAATTTTTCTGACACGAGATATAATTTAGCATTATCATGAACTTTTTTTATGCCAGATAAAAATTTGGTGTTGTCACGATAGTCGATAGTAATAATAATATCAGCCTGTTGTGAGTGGCCGTAAACTAATAATTCAACAAGCCAAGGCCGAAGAGGCAACTTGGGCAATTGAATGGATGCACGAGGCTAAGGAAAGAGGGGTAGGTTGCTTTTGCTTACGAAGTCATATTATAATAATTTCAAATCATATGTAATAATTGTTTTCTTTTCTTGCATTTTTTATTGTTTTTCTTGGTAGGTTAGATCATTGGTGTAGTTTTCATCATTTAATTTGTTAGGGGTGTGTTTGATAGGCTATATTAGGATAGATTATGGTAGGTAAAATTCTATAATATATTGTTTGATAGGCAATATTATGGAATTGGGTCGGCCCGTTGAACATACCAAGCCCGCATTGTAGAGGCTATTAGCCTCTACTATAATCTCACCTTTTAAGGTGAGATTCAATCTCCACCATTGGAATGTAAGGAATGTAGGGTATTAAATTATATTTTTGTCCCCTGAAAATATTCTATTTTTAAATTTGATAATTTATTTTTAAATCTGAATTATTATTATTATTATTATTATTATTATTATTATTATTATTATTATTATTATTATTATTATTATTAATCTTTTTATTCTTATTATTATTCTGTTGTTGTTATGATTATTATTTTCATTATTTGTTATTAATCTTTATTATTATTATTATTATTATTATTATTATTATTATTCTGTTGTTGTTATTATTATTATTATCATTATTTGTTATTAATCTTTATTATTATTATTATTATTATTATTATTATTATTATTATTATTATTATTATTATTATTAATCTTTATTATTATTATTTTTTTTTTGGTTTTTATTATTGTTATTAATCTTTTTATTATTATTATTTATTTTTTATTATTGTTATTAATCTTTTTATTATTATTATTCAGTTTTTATTATTGTTATTAATCTTTATTATTATTATTATTATTATTATTATTATTATTATTATTATTATTTTATAGTTATTTCTTATTTTTTAATTTACTCGTTTATTTTGTTTTATTTATTTATTTCGGTTTAGTTGCCTATCTATCAATTTAAAAAAAAAAGTTATTTACTCACACCAACTACTATAAGTAATATTAAAAGGGGTAATATAGTAAAATGCCAAAATACATTCCTTAATATGGTCTATCAAACAAAAGATAACTACTACGGTATGTCAATGACACATTCTCAATTTGTCTTATCAAACAAGCTATTAAAATACTATACATTCCCTAATCAATAATGGGTCTTCATTTTGGAATTTCACCACATTCTCTAACATTCCCTATCAAACACACCCTAGAGAAATAACTGAGCCATTGAAGTCAAAATTAGTAGTCAATAGGGCAATAAAACTATGGTTAAAATCTATATGTTGTCCATTGCCTATGGTAGAAATTATTATTTTCCATTGCTTAAAATGTTCACCTCTCTTCACATGTTTACATATTTTATGGCGACAAAATTATGTCCAAGTAAGTTATTTTGAAGAGTTGACAAGTGTGATGGCTTGTCTTAAAGTCAGAATCAAAGACCATAAGATTAAATAATTATACATTTTATTTTTTCCTTAGGTAATATACATAATTTCTTTGGAAATATAAATTCAACATAAATATTCTACACAATGAATGTCAGTTAATTATTTGACAGTCACAACTCACAAACTAGTTTTCACGTATTCTCAAATAAGCACGTGCAAATTTACAACTAATAGACCAAATTACAAAAAGTATTTGTTTAGCTAGCCCATCGCTAGATTACTGTCTAGCAATAGTTGCATAAACATTTTACAATTATTTAACGAATTAAAGAAAACCTTGAAGTTAAGTAGCCCAATAGATCATGCTTCCAACAAATCTCAGCTAAACATTTTTTTCCTTGATTTTCAACATTATCTTAATTGGGCCTCTAGTCCGGGAAAAAGCTTAAATAAATGGGCCTCTAATGGATCTTAGCCCATTCCTTAAACAATATTTCCCTCATTGGGCTCCACCATGTGTGAAGTAATCGGGCCAACCCAATCGTTGAATAGCTTTATAACAGAAATGTGGTAACACCCCCACATTCTTTTCTTAAGTAAGCACATTGATGTATTTTGACTGAAAACTGATTTAAATAGATATATTTAAATAAATTAGAAGCTATCAAATTATACATATATATACTATTATATTATAAAAAAGAAAGACCATTTTGTATTTAAGATGATAGTCTCAATACTATTTTTCATAATTTAAATTTTATCCTTTAATTGCAAACACCCTCTACTATTTTTAACTACAATTATTTCTTCACTACCAATTTCAAATAATATTTTACATACACGCAAACACAAAACATGCAAATTTACTAGTATTGGATCCCTGTGTCATTATTCTTTCATGGCAAGATAGTTTTATATTTTATCAATTATTAAATTAAAAACATAAAAACGAAAGAGGAAAATTAATAAGAGGTTTTCTGACTTTTGTACAACAATTCTCAAAAGAGATAAAAAAAAAAAGGGGGTGCAGCAACCTTTACATGTGTAAAAATACTTATACGAAATGAGTTGCAAAACTTACGAAAACATGAAGCGATGCAGTGAATTATAACTAGAAATCAAACGAAAATATTAACTGTTGGCTGTGAAGTGATTTGATTTTTCTGTTTGTCGGGCCCAGAGCTTATCATTGTGAGCATATGTTGTTGTACAGTACATTTTGATGCATCAATATTGCTCTTTTCCTTCTGTTTTGTTTTTGAATAAACTATATCTAATATGTTTATTTCCTTATCAATTTATATAATGTAGAGTTTGTCTTGCTAATTTGTTTTTATTTTTTAATGCAGAATATTTTCTGACAACCGTCTAATGAATAATTTGTCCTAAAAAACCAATCAGTTTCACAGTTATAGGCTCTTGCAATGAGCTCTCTTGATAAAGAGTTTCTTTATTTTTGCTAATTAAAAATTTTATGAGGGCTTTGAAGCTATTAACTTTTCACATAACTAGATTTACCAATTAGCCATAACATGAGGACTACTTGTAAAAACCTCTTTCTAACTTCAATTTCATTTTATCCAGCTAAAATGTCTTGTAAAAACTCTTCTAACATTTTTAATAGTTGCAGCGTTATATGCTCTCTTGTAATACTCGAGATAATATTTTCTTTCTATTTTATCTCTTTGCAATATCACATGTATATTTTATTTTGTTTAGAAGTTAGAAAGAGTTTTTTGCATTCCGCATTGAATTATTCAATGCAATTATGTCAATTTTCCTTGGTTAATTATTTTATCACAGTAAGTCCAGGAAATAAATGTTTACATAAGCAGCTACAACACCAGCTTAAACGGGGTTCCCGTTTAGATGCCTAAAGTAGATGTGGCAATTTGGGTTAAAATCATGGGTCTTGAATTGGGTTGGATTTAAGGTATTTCAATTTGGTTCCATAGAAAAATAGGTTGGGTTAAATTGGATTTCGAGTCTTGGACAGTTAACGGTCTTAAATGGGCCCAACCCAAAAAATAAAAAACTAATTTTTGATTTAATTAATTACCATTAATTTTCAATGTATATTTGTTTAAATTGTAATATCGATTTGGAGTTTCTACTAGAATACATATCCCCTTTTCTATTATATGAAAGCATGCTAGTTTTATTCAAATTTTCTTATATAAATACTTGATTCTAGATAAATTGCACTTGGATGTATCCCAACAGCGAAATAAGATATGAAATATAAATAGAAATAAAAGATCCAAAATGGTATAATATATAATAAATATACATTTATACATATTACATTTTTGTAAAGTACTAGCTATTCATTTGATGTGTAATATATAAGTTGTGCATAACACATTGAAATATATAATTTAATAGATTATAGTCACTGCATGTATCTATGGGACACGCGCGCGCGCACACACACACACGTATTTATTTATTGGGACAATTATCTCAACACTTCCCAAGGTTCAGTACAATTATCAAGATATCTCCTAAAATTTGGTACCAATATTCCTCCTGAGGTTTAGATAGTTATTATTACACCTTTAAAAATCCTAAATATTGTAAGTAAATTCCCTGGATAATGGGGTATAACTGTAATATATACATACATTTAGGAGTGTAATTGTAATTGTATATTAGCTAAACTATACACTAAGAATATAATAGTAATTATTCAAACCTTAAGGGATGTATTGATACTTGTGATAAACCTCAAGGGGTATAGAAGTATTTATCCCTTGTATATTTTGCAAAAACACATAATTTTTCGCTATATTCCATGGCACAAGTTGAATAGTTATATGCGCATAGACATGAAGACATAGCATATGCAAATTATATAGTGAGGCCATGTTTACTTTCTTGGTTAATGGAAGTTAATTTGTAACACCCGAGATTTTTCCTGATTTAAATTTACCGAATGATTTTTATAAAACGTGCAATAATTTTATTTCGACATCACATATTGCACGACTAAATATTTTTCTCAATTGAGCCTCATTTCTATCCTAATTTCAATCAAATGATAGCCCAAAACACTCCTAATCTTTGGCCATGCATATATACACACATATATATATATATACTAATTCTCTAAAAATAACAAGATGTATACACACATATATATATACATACCCACACTCACCCAAAATTCAGAATTTTGGAAATGGCAAGACATGGCTAAGCATGCCTTAGTTGGTGAGAGCTATGCTTAGTAAGTGAAGTCTCATACCAATTCATGATTGAAGCAACCAACTCCACATCCTTCCCTCTCCTATAAA
>JACFYI010003421.1:1003151-1026536 GCA_014898755.1 Handroanthus guayacan | reverse complement strand
CTAAACGGTTTCGTGGGCCGGGCCAGCCCGGCCCGGCCCGTTTGACATCTCTAAGTTGAACTCGTCATTGTTATTCCTTATTGACTTATTATGAATTCCTTGCATGGTTGATGATCGCTATGGGCATTCGGATATAATGGTGGATATTTCTCTCGTTTAGTCAATTATTTGATAATATTACATTTGGAAAGCTTCGGACATCATCAAATACGTATCGATTTAGTAAAACTCTCCATGGACTTACTTGGCTTAATTGTAATATTTCTATACTTGATTTTTGAATATCTTTTCATGATGTAAATTCAATACTGTCTCGTTAAATTTGAGGATCACTCTTTGAAATGTTTTCATAACAACGTTCGTAGGTTCACTCTTTAAAATATATTCAACAAAAACAGCTTACTGTATTTGCTTTAGTTTCACTCTTTAAAAATACTTTAAAAACCCTTTTGTAATATTCCTTTGGTGACGTGTCACGCCCCAGGGGATGCGAGGTTTGCCTGAGAATCCACCGTGCGCAACCTGAAATTGAGCTATGAACAACTCGCTCAAAAGGGATATCTTGTGGTTGCACATAGATTCTTTGGCCATTACTTATATATTGTGAATCATTTCATTAATATCCCAATGTGGGATATTACAATCACCCCTCCTTTAGAACGCGACGTCCTCGTCGGGATATAATTGGCCTAGGATCGCCCACCGGACGTTGAGACTCTAGAGGTGGCTCATGCGGGCTCAAGAAGTGGCTCCCGTGCATGTAGCACTTTGCCCCTCAGGCTCAAGATGTGGCTCCCATACGCGTAGCATTGTGCCCCGCATAGCACTTAACTCCCTTTGACTGGTGGTTGGCTCTGATACTATTTGTCATGCCCCAGGGGATGTGAGATTTGCCTGAGAATCCACCGTGCGCAACCTGAAATTGAGCTATGAACAACTCGTTCAAAAGAAATATCCTATGGTTCCACATGGATTCTTTGGTCATTACTTATATATTGGGGATCATTTCATTAATATCCCAATGTGGGATATCACATGACGGTTATATTTTCATTTCGTTTGAAATATTTCCAAAATATTTTATGGATTTTAGTACTTTAAAACATTTGCAAAATATCGTTGAATGATCTTATCCCGATAAATATTTTAAAAGTATTGTTCATAGTTTTCACAACTCTAAATCATTTTCGAAAATTAGTTATGATTCTCATTCTTTAAAATGAATTAAAAAATATAACGCGACATATTTCTATCTTTTGGAAAATTCTTAAAACCTTGATTAAATTTCCATCGCATGTGTTGTTGAAATGTTATTAAAATGCCATTTGAAATAACCACAAAAAACTCTTTGAAATATTTTTGGAAAACCGTCCGATATGTCCATAGTCCATTCGTTTGAAATGATTGAACTCGCGTATCATTTGATAAATAATCATGTTTGAGATTGTTTGAGATCTTATATTGATTGAATCAGACAAATTGTATTTCACTGATAATGTTCGAGCCTTGTTTGAACTTCGCTTGTTTTACTCGAACAGTTATCATTCTCCTCGAATTGTCATTGTATATCGATTTGATTGACAACGTCTTACCCTCATTTGAAATTTTGCTTATTTTATTCAGACGACTGTTATTACCCTCTTATGGATATTACCCTCATTTATGGGCCCTTGAGAAATCTACGGAGGGATGCTGGGCGGCATCAGGCCGATGGTTGATCCCCTGAATGGTTTCCTCTCGTTTAGGTAGTTCCATGAAAGCTTGGGATAGATTTTCCAAGGATTAGCCTGTGACACGCTGCTAATCGACATTTATGTCACACTACAAAATGGGGTTACCACCTTGAGTGGTCACTCAAGTATAGGACCTGTGGAGGGATAAGGCTGATATTTGTTTGAAGTTATAAGGATGACAAATCCACCAAATACTAGTTCAGCCTTATTATACGATTGTATGAATTGTTTACGCTCTTAATTGGGCTACTTATTTACGCTCTTAATTGGGCTACCTGTTTACGCGCTTAATTGGGTTACTCGTTTACGCTCATATTTGGGCTACTTGTTTTATTTGAATCACCACAATCATATAGCTTATTTCAACTTGTTTGATTGTTGAACTGCCTGAGCCCATTATTTGATTTGTATTCGATTGATGGATCTCCTAATCTCGTTTATTGGTTCATCTCTTATATTATAGGACATTTTGGAATTTTCACTTGAGCTTTGATTGATACTTATCGTTCTATTCCCAGCCATAATTTCTTACTAAGTCATTCAGACTTATTTTATAAGTTTAACATGTGTAGGTGACTGAGATTTGGGATTTGCATCAAGTTTGGAGATTTGATTACTAAATTTTGCGTATAAGAAATTGTGGAGTTGTAATAATTTGTAGTAATTACATACTCAAGTTAACGCTAATAAGTTAGATACTGTTTTTAAAAAAATAAAAATTGGGGCTTGTAATGAATATGTACTTGATTATCGATTGAAAAAAATTTTCGCTGCATTGAAAATTGAGGATAATTTTATAAACCGCTCCCCATTGGGTAGCATTTAGGACCTAGGGGCGGATGCACTAGAATCTGGGGCGTTACAAATTTGATAATGCATTGAGTGTTCATCTTTGTTTTGATGTATTGCAATGGTTCATTGTTCAGTTCCCTTTCACCAATATGTTTTCTCACACATAACTATTGAAGTATGGGGAATTAAAATAGTTTGATTTTTATAGTTCTAATTTGGGTGATTCCGACAGTAATTCGTTAAATAAAAACATTTCTAGACATAGATTAAATTTCTTAAAGTTATTAAAACTTTACATTTGAGTTCTCATGCTTCTGATATGTTTCAGCCAGCCCTAATTCAACCATCAGATAATAAGTTGAGCTTAGCAAACTTCAATGCAGTTAAAGTTATTGGCAAGGGCAACGGTGGTATTGTTCGCTTGGTGCAACATAAATGGACTAGCCAATTTTTTGCTCTCAAGGTATGTAGTCACAGACTCAACTGTAGCGATCCGCACTTCTACAGTAGATACTATCATATCGATCTCCAGGTTATTCTGCTGAATGTCGAATAGTCTGCTCTCAAACTTATTGCACGAGAACTTAAAATTAGCCAACCATCCAAATGGCCACTTAACTGTTGTCTTTTCTTGGAATTTTTTTTCGTATTTGGCACCACCGAAAAGAAACTTTTGTTATGAACTGATTGAATGGTGACTGGTGAGTTTGGATGATACTTAACTAGTCATGTCATTTTTTATTATCTTAATACTAGTTTCTATATTCTGTAGGCCTCATTTGACCAGGCCAAAAAGTGGGTTCAAGAGCTTCAACACAGGGTAAGTTCGTTATTCTGTTGGTTGGAAACGTTGGGTTCAATTTAGGGCTCATAAGGCATTAAGTGTTCTCATGACGTGATTATGAATTCAAAGTGAACTTCCTACTGTAACCTTATATTTAGTCGTATCTATCTTATTTTCTAGCCCAAGGTACCCCAAATATGGCTATGGCACTTGTTGGGAATAAACCGGATTTATTGGATTCAAGAAAGGTAGGAGCTGAGGCACGGATTCATCCTTTTCTTTTTTCTTGTCCTATGTGGATCATCCGCCTGAACTTTATGTAATTTGTATACTCATCTAAGTCTATGGCTTGCAAAGGTAAAAACATTAGAATTAGGGTCATTTCTTTGTCCAATCTAGGCTTGTCAATCGGTTCATAGCCAAAAAAAAAAAAGTAGAGATTCATACTTGGACAATTTATTTTTTGTCATACCCATACCCTACCCTTATCCATTAAAAATATTCTAATGGGTATAGGTGGGGTATATGCCAATAACTTACCCATGGATATGAGTAAAGTCTATACCTATACTCAAAAATTACTCATATATCATAATATTTTTATTAATTATTAATTAATTTAAAATTATTGCCATCAAGATGAAATCTATATTAGTGAATGTATATGTAAAATTAATGCATATAAACTCAAGAATATTTATTTTAATTTTTGTGCAACAAATATTCTAAATTTTTTCAGTTATATATTTGCTTTATTTGAATATTTTTAATTGCAAACTTGCAATAATTAATTATATATTTGCTTGATTTAAATATTTTCGTATTAAATTAAAGTATTTTTACTTTACATTTCTTTCACATAAAAGTAATAAATTTAAACCATTGATCAATAGATTTTATGATACAAAAGCAAATGAGCAGTAATAATTACATCAAAAGAAGTAACTTCAAACAAAAAACTGATTTTGTTGGAAATTCTTTAGAGGGCGTGCCATACATGGTTGAAAAGTTCATTGAGTCTAGTTTATTAACCTTCTCCCCTTTAGAGGGTATTAGCCTAAGCTTATTTTGAAAAATTTTATAAGCTCCTACAATTTTATGGGTTGTTTTTGTAGCTTATAACACGTTTGATCTTATTTTGGAAATAAGTTCTTAAAGTTTTTAACTAAAACTAGATTTTGGAGCTTATGGCTAAATTAAAGGAGCATGCATGTTAAAAATCTAATAAATAAGTTTGAAATTCGTTACTTTTTCCTAAAAGAACCTATAAAATTCTAACATCTTATCAGGTTAGCTTATATTAGAAGGAGGTACCAAACCTTCATAACATCTTATCTTTCGACAAGCTTATAAGCTCACCCAAACACCCTTTTAATGCCCAAATAAAACATATTCTTTTTAAGACAATGCAACTTTGGGCTCGACACTCAATTGAGCCGGGCTAAAATATCTAATCTTGGTTTTTTCGATCATCAGGATGGAAGAATATGGAAGGAGCGAGTCTCTTTAACGGTACACAGGAGGACTGATATGCCCGTCATGCAAGAGCAAAGCCCAATCGAGTCTGAGATGACTGTTGGAAGAAGACCTCGGCCACCTTCTAACAGAGTTATTCTGCCATCAATTAGTGCCCCGGAACATAATATCCTACAATTACTTGACGAGTGTAATGCGTCTGGAGTATAAACTTACAGGAATAGAAACTTACAGTAATAGATCATACTTGAAATTTAATTTTTTTTTTTTTAATTTTTGTATAATAGTTATGTATGAAGATCTATCTCTTGTGTTCATCATTTTGTTAGTTTCCTTATCTCTTTACATTTTATTTCCTGTTTTATGAATTTATATGTTTGTGAATGAGAATGTGAAATTGAGAATGCCTTTGTTTTCATAAAGACGTTTTATTGGGTGAGAAATTGGGCGACTTAGGAATTGTCCTGAGTTTTTGAGAACTCGTTTCCTTGTGTTTTCATTTTCTATCTCAATTTCCATGGTTTTTAAAATGTCAAAAAGGTTGGTCTTAGTTATCGTGTAAAAATATAAATTTATTTGGACCATTTATTTGAAAATTCTGAGTCTGGTGGGTATAAGTATGAACAATTATTACATTTACTCTTATGAAAAAAAAGTTACATTTATACATTTTTATGCATAAATTATGTGTTTATTAAAAAAAAAAAAGACTTTAATTGTTTTGGAATGGAGTAGTAATGAAATATTTTATATCAAATCAAATTTGATTTTACTTAATGTGGTAATAGGACAGCAGGATAGATGAAAGTCGTATTTCAATAGAAAAATATATAAGAGAAAGGTTTTGGCTTTTCAATTGTAAAAGATAAAAAGATGTCCTGTTGAGAACTAACTCCTTCAATTTAAAGCCATTAACTTTTCCAACGTTGCACAAAATTAAGTGTTACCACATGATGATATTCCTAATTTTTTTAAACGAGACAAAATTTGGTATTATTATATAATAAAATATTTAACTTTTTTAATATGAGACAAAATTTGGTATTGTTATCATAGCAACACAGCGTGTTCCAAATGCATGTACGCGGAAAAATCAACGACCAAAGAGGCAACTCGGGAAATTAAAATGGATGCAGAGGACTTCCCTGAATATTGAGGCCCCCATAAGGAAAGAAGAGTTGCTTTATTTTGCCAAGTCATATGACAATAATTTCACATTCTCATGTAATAATGGGTTTCTTCTCTTGCCCTTTTTGATTGATTTGCTTTGTGGGTTAGGTGTACTTATGATGATTTTGTCAGAGAAACAACTAAGCCATTGAAGTTAAAATTAGTAGTCAATAAGGCAATGATACTATACTTGATATGGCATATGTTGTCCATCGCCTATGGAAGAAATTGTCATTTTGCATTGCTTAAAATGTTCACTTCTCTTCATATGTTTACATATCTTTTAGCGACAAAAATTATATTCCAATAAGTTTATAACATTATCTGCGATTGGCTTTTTAAAGAGTTGTATATATGTTACATATTTTAAAGTCAGAATCAAGGACCACAAGGTTAAATGGTTATACATTTTGTTCTTTTCTCAGGTAATATATATGATTTCCTTGAAACTGTATATTCGACATAGATATTCAAAATAATGAATGCCACTAGTCTCAACTCACAAACTGCTCTTCCTGAATTCTTAAATTAGCATGTGTAAGATTGCAGCTGATGAAAAAAGAGAAAAAAAGAAATATACAAAAGTATTGTTTAGCTAGCCCAACACTAGGTTATTATATAGCCATGGTTGCATAAACATTTTACAATTATTTAACAAATTAAAGAAAATCTTGAAGTTAAGTAACCTATAAGATCATGTTTCCAACAAATATTTAACTTAGCAAAACATTTTATTTTTCTTGATTTTCAACATCATCCTAACTGGGACTCTAGTCCTGGGAAAAGCCTAAAAAATGGGCCACTGTTGGATCCTACTTTGAGCAATATTTCCAATATTGGGCTGCACCATGTTTGATTCAAAAGTAATCAGTCCGACACAAGTTTTGAGTAGCATTACAACAAAAATGTGGTAACACCCTGGCATTAGTAAGCACGTTGATGTTTGTGTACTGAAACTGATTTAAATAGATACGTTTAAATATATTAGAAGCTATCAAATTTAAAATCATGGGTCTGGGATTGGGTTGCATCTAAGATACTTGAATATGGGTCCCTAGACATATGGGTTGGGTCAAATAGGGTTTTGAGTCCTAGATGGTTATGGGTCTTAAATGGGCCAAATCCAGAAAATAAATAACTAATTTTTTATTTAATTTATTTCCACTAATTTTAAATGTATATTTGTTCAAGTGTCAAGATAGAGGTCTCATGATTCTAGAGGTCATAAGTGCAATATCCATCAGCATGTGAGGCTCTTTTTTCTTTTATTTCTCTTTTTTTTTTTTTTGGCCCTCCACCTCCCTTCTGTCTAGGCTGTTTAGAGCTTTTATACCATATTGATATATTGTTTGAATGTTATAATTGTTTTATTTTTTAAAAAAAACTTTTTAAAAGTCATTCTTAACATCCAAAATTCATAATTATGTTTTTATCCCAATAAATTTTATAAATATTGATCGTGATGAGTGTCTAAAAAAATAAACAATAAGGTCAATTCAAGAAAAAGCAATATTAAAACATGTGGAAATGCCACGAGACCAAGTTAAGAAAGTCATAGTTAAGAGGTAGTCCATTTTTTTATTGCTCCAACTACCCGATAATTTGTGGTCTGATTTAGCTCAAATTTGGTGAATGGTTGGATCATCAAAACGATTTCCATATATTTTGAAATTTGTCGACAAAGAGATTGCCTGATTTGATTACTTTTTTTCCCCTAATTTTCACTTATTATTTGATAAGTTTTGTGCTTCTCTTGTTTAGTGGTTTGTGTAGCAACTTGGGACTTCAAATTGACGATTGTTAATAGTTTACATTATAGTGGTTGGTTTTTTGGTGGACTGGATAGGTCCCATGTTTTTGTCTCACACATTGAGGAGGTTTTCCATGTTAGAAATTTGATGCCTTGCATTTGACATTGCTTTCGTTATTTGCAGTCATAATCTTATTGTTACTCCTCAAATTCTTAGAAATAGAGAAATATTGTGTCATTTTTTCTCAATAAGTCATAATTAATCCCCTTGGCTATTAAATAAAATATAAAAAAAGTTATAATTTAATCAAATAGCATAGCAATATATCTAACAAGAAAATTATGATTTTTGCATCGGATCGATCGAACTTGAATTGATCCACTTCCCACTTGATTCTTAACTATGCTGTGAATAGATTTTGTGACTTACTTTTCGGAATTTAAAGTGTAATGTTGGTTTGGAGGTTTCCACTCGAATACATGTTTTATCTCCTTTTGTATTGTCCGGAAGCATGCTAATTTTATTAATTTTTTCTTATAAAAATACTTGATTCTAGATAAATTATGCTTGGATGTATCCAAATAATGAAATTATAAGATATGAAATAAAAATAGAAATAAAATATCCAAAATGGTATAATAATAGGTATACTTTTATACATATTATACTTATGTAAAGTAATAGCTATTAATTGGATATGTAATATATAAGTTGTGTGTACACATTGAAATATACATGCGCGCGCCCACACACACATTTATATATTAGGATAATTACCTCAATGCTCCTTGAGGTTCGGTATAATTATCAAAATATTCCCTGAGATTTGGTTAATTACCATTACACTTCCAAAGGTTCGGATAGCTATCATATCATCTCTTAAAATCCTAAAATTATAAGTAAACCTCCTGAATAAGACGACATAACTGTAATATATGCATATATTCAAGAGTATAACTGTAATTATACATTAGTTGAACTGTACATGAAGAGGTGCAATAGTAATTATTCAGACCACAATAGATATTTTGATAATTATAGTAAGTCTTGGGTGGTGTATAGGTAATTATCTCTTATATATTTTGCAAAAACACATAATTTTTCGCTATACTCTGCAGCAAAAGTTGAATATTTATATGCACATGGACATGAAGATATAGCATTTGCATCCAATATATTGAGTTGCATGCTATATATATGCTTGCATAAATACCTCTTTTGAAATGCAAATTTATATCTTTAAACACATCCAAGCCACAACCAACTACAAACCAGTGTCTGATAATTAAAGTAAGATGGCATGAAAACCCAAATCAACTGACAACTACTAATAGACTTTGACAATCTTCTCTTGCAGGAGGAGTACAATAGAAGCAAATACGTGCACTAAGATAGAGCAACTCTAAGATAGATAGGAACTCTACAATTGCCTTGTCTTCCATTCACCATCTACCCAATTATCAACCACAAATACGGGCATGGGGCCGAGCCTCCAATGGTCACCTTCTTTTCTTTTCTCATCGATGAGTCTCTCCACAAATTCCTCTGCCATATCACTGAATTCCATATGTTTAAGATTTTTCAAGTGCTCAATGCCCATAGCCATCTCCACCAGTGATTTACAATCCCACATGGCCATATCGTGGAGAATGGGCATGGATCCCTTCTCCACTCTCACCCATCTCAATCATCTCAATCTCGCTAGACACAATTTGTGGAGTCTTTGAAAACCCCCTGCCTTGAAACTCAATTCTTGCCCTTCATAACTACTGCATTCCAACATGAGTCTTTGTAGATTAAGCAAGCCTTGAATATACTCAAGCGGGTCCTCCCTCAATTTGCTCCCGCTGAGACCTTTTAAGCGAACCTACCCATTGTGGTATCCTTTCTAGACGCCCATGCAGCCCAAGAGCTTGAGGAAATGGCAAAGGGGAAGAAGATAGAGAATATTCCAGGTCTATCCACTCCCTCTCATCCAATGACACAATACTCAGTGAGCGGAGTTTAGTGAGTTTTGCAAGGGAAGAGCAGAGCTCTTTTCCATCTTCCCTTCTCAGCTTTGTACGGCCTAATTTTTGCAGTTGGGTTAGTTTCCCTGTCCCTCTCACTATTTTTGTTCGATCACCTTCTGCATCAGGAAGAGCTATATAGCAAATTTTTTGCAAACACAATAAACATCCAATCTCATATGGAGCGTTAAAACCTTGTACACCTTCAACGTAACCGAGATCATGTACGCAACTGTATAGTAAGAGATTTCGAAGTTGTTCGAGCTTTAGGATTTCAATAGGCAATTCAGTGACCCAGCATCTCTTCAGATCCAATGTCTCTAGTTTTCCAAGATTTCCTATTGATTTCGGAATACTTTTGACTCGTGTATCCCTCGAGCCAGTATAATTTGAAAACCTCATCTGGTATTGCAACAATTGGAGCTCCTCTCAACTCTAATACCTTCAGCATTCGGCAACCGCCATGCATTACTTCGTTTAAGATTAGTCCCCACTCTGAACCTCCAGGAGCAAAAAATAGTAGAGAACGTAAATTTTTACCTTTGTAGATCTGTCGTGGAGGATCACTTGATCCATCAAGTGCTAGGCGCCGTATGCTATCAGGCCACTGTATTTTTCCTTGTCTATCAACAATTGCTATGTTCTGTTCTCTAGCCTTCCAAATAATGTATTCTCGTACAAGATCATGAATGTGGAATTTTTTTGGCCTTCCATCCTCAAATGTCTCTACTACTTGGATTAGACTTCTATTCAAAAGTTCATTCATATAGCCTTCTGCTATTTCTTCCATTGTCTTCCTCTGTTTTTCCTCCACAAATCCTTCAGCGGTCGACAAACGAATTACTGTAGCTTTGTTGATCAGTTCATCTTCGGGGAAATTACTAGGGTACAGGAAGCAAGTTTTCAAATAGTAAGGCAAGTCATAAAAACTGAGTGAAAGAAATTTTGATTTCCTTTTAAGGTGATCTCCTTCTAGCTCAGAACCCATTCTTCAATTTTGTTATTCTTGGTAGCAAGGAGACTGCCAATTAAGACAATGGCAAGTGGCAAACCCTCGCATCTATGTAAGATGCTTTTAGAGATTTTTTTCCAGGTAAGAAGGCCATGAATTTCTTGGAAACGCCTTTCTGAAAAATAGTTCCTTTGACTTTTCTTTAGTTAAAAGCTCCAATTTATAGACATTATCATTGTAGGCCTGTCAATGGGTAGAGTATTACCCTATTCGGGCCCAAAGAAAGGGATAGAGACCCATACCCATACCCATTGATTTTTTATCATACCCATACCTATTAAAAATATTCTAATGGGTATGGGTAATGTCTATACCCATAACTTACCCATGGGTATGGATCGACCCACCTAAAGATTACTCATATATAATAATATTCAAATTTTATTAATTATTAATTAATGTAAAATTATTACTATCAAGATAAAATGTATATTAATAAATGTACGTGTAAACTGAATGCATATAAACTTAAGAATATATATATATATATATATATTAATTTTTGTGCGACAAATATACTAATTTTTTTCAATTATATGTTTGGTTGGTTTGAATATTTTTTGTTGTAAACTTGTATTAATTAATTATATACTTGTTCGATTTGAATATTTTCATATTAAATTAAAACATGTTCATTTTATATTTTTTTCACAGAAAATTAGTAAATTTAAACTAGTAATCAATAAATGATGCAGAAGCAAATTTAGCAATAATGATTCTAGCAAAAGAGGTAATTTTGAATAAAAAACTGATTTTATTGGGAATTCTTTTGAGAGTGGGCCATATATACTTGGAAAGCTCAATGAGTCTAGTTTCAAACAAAAAAATTGGTTTGCAAAAATAAGACTTGTAGAATAAGTTATGAATTTTTTATTAAAAGCTGTCAGTGAGACAATTTGGTTAAGAACCTGAATATTTGCAAAAATATGAATAATCAAGAATGCTTTCATATAGGCCTATTAAAAATATTTGAATGTCTGTTTGACTGTTTGCATCTGTATTTCAAATTAGGGGATATTATTCATATCCAAAAATAGTCGGATATTCCGTATTCGTATCTATTGCCTAAAATTTGAATATGGATATGGTAGTATCCACATCGAGATATCCGCATCCAAAAATTATTCTCATTTTCATAGAATTTTAGATATAATTATTTATATAAATAATATAATGTATATGTATTAAATTATGTATAAAAATAAAATTTATAAATTATACATTGTATATTAAAACTTTCGGCTATTCTAGAATATTTGAAATGATTTTGCTCATGAACTTTAGTTTTTATGCATTAATATAACAAAATTCAAATATATGAAGTAACAAATTCAAATGTAGTATGAAGATTGAGAATAATGGATATAATATCTTGATATTATATTTGCATCCTGACTATTAAAACGGATATTGGATATTCGAATATCCGATCGATATCTGATGAATGTACATAGATGCGAATATTTATTTTCAGTATTGATAAAAATTGAATTCACATTCGAATATCCGAATTAATATGCCTACTTTCATAGACCCAATGGGTCTTGGGTACAATAGGGTAGGACCCAATGGGTATTAATATTATAGGGTAGACCCTATGGGTCTTAATATCTATTGGGTAGGGTAGAGTATATGGTCTTATTATATGGGTATTTTAGGGTATGAGTATGGGTAGGGTATTTACAGGCCTAGATCATTGCTCTCGCTATAAGCAGCATTGCCTATGTTATTGAACCGAGTAGTGATGACGATGCAGCCTCGACCATGAGTAGTTCTTCTTGGAAATGCATATTGAACGGCTTCCCATGCATTCGTTGTCCAAATGTCATCTAGAACAATTATGTAAAATTCTTATTTTGGAGAAAGTTGTAAATGAATTCTCTCATATCATTAGCCTTCATGGCTTCCAATCCTCGAGGTGGTGGTTGCTTAACGTCCTCCAAGAATCGCTTAATAATATCTTTCAGGAGATTCTCGACCCTGAATGACTCTGAAAAAATAATCCATGCATGGTGATCAAAATTTATCTTCATTATGTATCATCAAACACCTTTTTAACCAAAGTGGTTTTACCTAACCTGGCCATACCAACCACCAAGATTACTTTTTAAGTCCAAAATCAATAGATGAAATCCATTACCTCAAGTGGAATTGCAGGACATGTTATGTAAGTTACGTGCCTTGGATAAAAGTGTGAAAATTTAATTGAGCAAAGGATGATGGTTAATTATATTCTAGTATATATAATTTTTTACAATTTCCGGATTTTATTTATGTCGTTACTAGTGTTATTTTTTGTTGTAATTGTTCATATTTTGATTTCATTTTAACAGTATATTGAGGTTTATGGAAAATAAACGTCATTTTAATTAAAAAAAAAAGAAAGTATAGAGGTCCATAGAGGTTCTTGCTAGGGGTCCCCTCTTATCATGTTAAATTGGTAAGTTAAATCCTGGAAAAAATTAATTAACATTAGAGCTCGGATGAAATTCTTAATTAGCAAAACAAAATCCTCCATTGAGAGAGTTCATCACACATGTTGGAACTGCAAAACTGATTAGTTTTTTAAGAACAAATTGCTCATTTTACCCCAAAAAAATTGGCAAAAAAAAAAAAAAAAGACTTGTGTTTAAAAAATTGCCTAGAAAAATCCTACATTATGGAAATTGACAAGAAAATAAAAGGGATAGTAATGTCATTTCATGGGTATCTATAGTGCAAACTGATGGCCGGGGATAGTAGGATAATTATTTTTTTCATAGATTTTTATTTGTTATAATTGATTTTTCATAAGGTTTGGTTTGTCAATTACGTATGATATAGGTGGATCTTTTACCAAAATAGTAAGGAAAAAAAACTCGAGGTTCATATGGATATTTCTTCATTGAAATTTCAAATATTTTATTATACTTCCTTTATCTCAAACTTTTGTATTTAGTGTAAATGCTTGAACCGGAGTTTCAGACGAAAGTTGCAAAAGTTTAAGGTATATTTCTTTTTGTGTTGAAGTAGTGTTTAAGAGTTAGTGATGTCATATCATTATTTTAACATAATAAAATTTTTTATAAGAATTTATTAATATTACTTCCAGGAATTTATTAATCTCAAAGTAAAATCTTATTTTAAAATATTTTCAAAAAAATAAAATTAATAAATTTAAGACACAAATAATATGTATTAAAAAATTAATCTCCTAGCATGTAGCCAATGTTAATTATTTATGAGGTAAGATAAGGAGCTTGATATCAACCTATCTTAAAATTGTGGCACTGCACTTACATAGAGGATATATATTCCACTTGGGGGGGTTAATTCCGCAATTGCCCTCTGATATATATATTTTTTCTTGCATATCCTTATGCTCCAATTACACATAAAATTGAGATTTCGAAGTCAATCTTTACTTTTCTCTTAATTTTCCTTCAAATATTATTTGATGAGTTTTGATATTGTTGATACACTTTTTTAAACTAACATATTTGGGAGGAACTAATACTTAGAGAAAATTAAAAAGGATAGTTATCGCAACACTCTCTTAAATTTGACATAATCACAAAAATATTTACTATAGCTTGAGAAATAACAATAAACACTTTATTGTTAAATTAATAGAGGATGCTCTAACAAATTTCAGTCAATTTATTATATTTTCCAAGATCTAGTTGTACTATGTAAAAAGTGTTATTCTAATTTCTCAAACCATAAACCTAAGCCACATGAGGATGATAATGTCATTATCCCCTAAAAGAGTGCAATATTGTTAATGTGCTAGAGTGATTGGACATTATATACAACTAGTCTGTAAAGATCAAAGTAAATAATGGTCAAACTTATGAATGGTGTTAATGTCCAAATACATAACACAACATAAAAAAATTGATTCTTTCGAAGTATTATCTCTCAGTAATCATAATGAGCTATTATTCTAAAAAGGCGTCTCCTAAAATAAGAATGGGATAACTTATTTTATCTCAAGACCATCGACCCTCGAGATTTTTTACTACAGAAATTCAACCAAAAAAAAGGGATGAAATGTGATAAAAGTAATATTCTTATGCTTTATAAATAAGATAAATTCTTACAAGCTTACTAAAATTTTTCATGACTGAACTTGAAGGATCTGATAAATTGTAGTTTCAATCTTATTTTTGGTAAATTTTGCTTATATTATTGAACTATGATCTTAGTTTAATTATCAATAACCAAACAAACAAATAAAAATAATCGTTGGTTCATTCAAATTTCAATTCTCATGTTTCTTAAATAATTTTTTTTTTCTTTTGTTGCCAAGTAATTAGCACTTTCACTTAAAATATGAAAATTTGGGAACTAGAAGTATGACATTCAAAATGAAGAATGCTCCCCAGCTTCAATTTTATTTTATTCGAAAAAAGAGGTCGGGTTAGATCAAAATCCTAACAAAAATGGGTCCTACAAAATGGACCCGATCTGAAGATCCAACGGGCATGAAGAGTAGAACAAAGGGTCTTATTGTCTAGATTTTCTAGTATGGATTTAGTAATATCCCACTTATTTGACAAGCATGTTTATGACAAGAAACAAGTCGAATCTAAATCAAACAAAATAGTTTAGAACCATATTCTGTTGCCAATATTTATATTCAAAACTAATTTGAGATCCTATAGAATTTGGATTCATTACCAAGTTCAAATTCGAAAAAAGCTTGAAATCCAATAACAAAATATGACCTAACAACAATAAATAATAACTATATTGAAAAAATAAATATTCATGAATTGTAAAATCATATGTATCAATATTACATTATGTTTTGGAGCTTTTATTGATACACTATATATTAAATATTATTATTATTTTAATAATGAATATTGTTAATATTTGGATTTTTAATGGACCCGATTGCTTAATTTCACATTTGATGCATTCATTTCGAATTACAAATATTTATAATCGGGTTAACTATTACCCGTTGTGCCCCTGCTGGGATTTGGCTCTTGGAGGGCTAGCTAATAGTGACCTCTACGCCTTGATGATTCCTGTGCCCAATGAAGTGCAAGGGTCGAAGGTCTTTGGACTTGGCTGTTGGTAGAAAATTTCATAAACAAAAAGGGAGAACCCTTTAATAAGAAACTAGGAAGAAGAAGAAGAAGAAGAAGAAGGAGGAGGAGGAGGATTTTGCATCTCATTGTAGATTTTGGATCCTCTAGTTTAATTTGTGTTTTATTTCTTATTTCATTATAAAATTCCAGTTTCGATCTTCTATTAAAATATAGTTTTTTAAGTCATATTTTTTATCATACATACATGATGAGTGTATTGATTAATTCTTTATAAAATTTAAAATTATATATGTCATACACTTAGTATAAATATGTACAATGAAATATGATATAAAAGATAAAAGTGAAATAGGAGATAAGAAGTGTCGAAAGCCCACCATCGGTGCAAATGCAGAAACAGAAGGTGGGGTTTCTTCCGCTTTTAGCCTTCTTCTACAGCAATAAATAATAGACCGCGTTACTTCTGCATTTCATAATGGGAGTGGGACCCGCCAGAAACCATAACAAAACACAACAATTGTCTAACGCTGAAGCACAAAGTACAACACGACGAAGAACAAATATCAGATCATTGTATTACGCCACGCGGCTACACTGTTCGCACACGGCTCGAATATTCTTCTGCATATTCCAAATTACATTTAATTTCTTTTCAACTAATAAAAGATTATGAGTGAAAGTAAACCACGACTTGAAACCAAAACTTCTATTATATATTTTAGGGTTAATTATTTTACTATCCTCAAAGATTATAAAAATATCAATTAATACCCTCATGATTTGAAAATTATAAATTAACCCCCATAAATTTACAAAATTATTAAATTACTCATTTCGTTAGATTTTTTTTGCAAAAAACTACTGATATCCTCTAATTTTTCTATTGCTCTAACTACCTATTATATCTTTGTACTTGGCTATTATGATTTGAGATATTAAAATTGGACAACGTCATCAGTTTTTCGTCAAAAAACCTAACGAAATGGATGATTTGATAATTCTATAAACTTAAAGGGGTTAATTTGTAATTTTAAAATCACGAGGCTAGTACTTGGGGATGAGTAGCCGCATGCCTATTTGATTGGTTTTCCGACCAAGTGGCCACCGGAAAAAAATTGGAGAGATAAGGATTTGGACATGTTTACTTTTGGGAGATATTAGGTGGGAGATCCTAACCCCTACTATTAGCCGTTGCCATGACTTGGTACAAGATTTGATAAAGAAATTTTCTCTCGACAAAAATATTATCTTTGGTAATTAGGGTTTTTTTTTAGTTTATCTTGTTCTACCAATACATATACTTTAAAAGAGTAATCGTTTTCAAAAAAAGGAGGGAGGGGGGTAAATAACAAGTTTTAGTTTTTAAGTCATCCTTTATGCAGCTGAGCAATGATTTCAAGAAGGCATACGTGAAAGTTAACTAATTCTAGAATTTCTATCACTATGTAATTGTACTTGTAATAAGATCGTTTGTGTAATTTAGGATGTTGTATCTTCTATACTTGAGAATTTTAAATTTATTTATGTTTTCGGGGATTATTTTCTTAATACCAGACCTTCTATTATATTTTGTATTTTGCTTATCGTTCTTTATTGCACTAATCCAGAATTAGAAACCCCGGTGACGACTCAATCCATACTTTATGTATTGGGTTGGGGCTTTACATTATGTATATAATTACTTTGCATTTTGTTTTGTCAAATATGAGAAATAGAGAAAGAGAAGAAACAAATAAATCATATTATTTATTTTATGTGCCTACAGTCTACAGATTCTACATACTGTTTTGTTAGTATATAAAAAGGTTAATAAATATTTCATTTGAGTTTTTGTTAAAAAGATTTACAATAAGGCCTCACTTTTCTATTTTGTCTAGACTTTTAGATTGGTTGAGCGGTTGTGGCTTTTTCAATCAATTTTCCAAGCTCATTTAAGTCCAATTTAAGTCCAATTTTAGCTGCTATTACCTTTCTTCGAGCCCACCTTTTCTTGAGGCTTCTTTCATCTTATATATATATATATATATATGCTTCCATAAAGAACCCTTTTGAATGCAAATTTATTTCTTAAATACATGCAAGTCACAAACAAATTACAAAGCAGTGTCTAATAATTGAAGTAAAATGCCATGAAAAACCAAATCTACAGAACACTACTAACAGACTTTGACAATCTTTCTCCTGCAGGAGGAGTACAATAGAAGCAAATAAACACACCAGGACAGAGCAACTATAAGATAGATTGGAACTCTACAACTGCCTTGCCGTCCAGTCACGATTCCACACATAAACTTGGGGAATGTGGGCGAACCTCCACTGGTCACCTTCTTTTCTTTTCTCATCTATGAGTCTCTCCACAAATTCCTCTGCCATTTCCCTGAATCTCAGATATTCAAGTTTTTTCAAGTGCTCAATGCCCATAGGCATCTCCACCATTGATTTACAATCCCACACGGCCAGATTGCGAAGAAGGGGCATGGATCCCTTCTCCACTTCCAACCTTCTCAATCCTCCCAATTTCACTAGAGACAATTTGAGGAGTCTTTGAAAACCGCTGGCCTTGAAAATCAATTCTTGCCCTTCATAACTATTGCAATCCAAAAAGACTGTTAGTAGATTAGGCAAACCTTGAATATACTCAAGCAAATCCTCCCGCAATCCGCTCCATGCAAGATATAAACGATTAAGTGCAGTAAGAGAACCTATCCATCGCGGTGTTCTTTCTAGACGCACATGCAGCGAAAGAGTTCGAAGAAATGGGAAATTGGAAGGAGATAGAGGATAATCCAGGTCTAACAACTCCCCCTCATCAACTGACACAACATTCAATGAACGGAGGTTAGTAAGTTTTGCAAGGGAAGAGCAAAGCTCCCTTCCATCTTCCCTTCTCAGCTTTGTAATGCCCAATCTTCGCAGTTCAGTTAGTTTTCCTATCTCTCTCACCGTTTTTATTCGACCACCTTCTGCATCAGCAAGAGCTATAAAACAAAGTTTTTGCAAACACAATAAGCGTCCCATCTCATACGGAGCATCAAAACCTTGCACGCCTTCAGAGTAACCAAGATCATACTTGTAATTGTATAATAAGAGAGATTGAAGTCGTTGGAGCTTTAGGATTTCAATAGGCAATTCAGCGACCGAGCATCTCTTCAGATCCAATGTCTCCAGTTTTGCAAGATTCCCTATTGATTTCGGAACACTTTTGACTCTTGTATCCCTCAGGCCGAGGTACTTGAGACGATATAATTTGAAAACCTCATCTGGTATTACATCAATTGGAGCTTCTCTCAACTCTAACACCTTTAGCATTTTGCAACTGCCACGCATTACTTCGTTTAAGACTAGTCTCCACTCTGAATCTCCAGGACCGAAAAATAGTAGAGAACGTAGTTTTTTGCCTTTGTAGATCTGTTGTGGAGGATCACTTAATCCATCAAGTGCTAGGCGTCGTATGCTACCTGGCCACTGTATTTCTCCTTGACTACCAATAGTTCCTATGCTTTGTTCTCTGGCCTTTGAAATAAGTAATTCTCGTAGAAGATCATGAATGCGAAAGTTTCTTGGCCTTCCGCAAAAACATGTCTCTCCTACTTGAATTAGAGATCTATTCAGAAGTTCGTTGAGGTAGCCTTCTGCTATTTCTTCCACTTTCTTTCCATTCTCTGCCTCTACAAATCCTTCGGCTGTCCACAGACGAATTATTGTAGCTTCGTTGATCTGTTTATTTCCGGGCAAAATACTGAGATATAGGAAGCAAGCTTTCAGATGGGAAGGCAAGTCATAAAAACTGAGCAAAAGTAATTTTGATATCCTTTTAAGGTAATCTCCTTCTAGCTCAGAACCCACACTGCGATAGAACATTTCCCATTCTTCAATTTTGTCATTCTTGGTAGCAAGGAGACTACCAATTACGACAATGGCAAGTGGCAAACCCTCGCATCTATGTAAGATGCTTTCAGAGATTCCTTCCAAGTAAGGAGGGCATGAGTTTCTTGGAAACGCCTTTCTGAAAAATAGTTCCTTCGACTTTTCTTCAGACAAAGGCTCCAATTTATAGACATGACCATTGGTCTCGCTACAAGTAGCATCGCCTATGTTATTGAACCGAGTAGTTATGACAACGCAGCCCCGACCACGAGTAGTGCTTCTCGGAAATGCATATCGAACGGCTTCCCATGCATTTGTTGTCCAGATGTCATCTAGAACAATTAGGTAATTCTTATTTTGGAGAAAGTTGTAAATGAATTCTCTCTGATCATTAGCCTTCGTGGGTTGTGCTTCCTCGACGTCAATCACGAGTCGCTTGATCATATCTTGCAGGAGTTGCTCAGCTTGGGAGGAGTCTGAAACAGTGATCCATACACAGCGATCGAGGTTCATCTTGATTTTTGTATATTCAAACACTTTTTTAACCAGAGTGGTTTTACCCAACCCAGCCATACCTACCACCGAGATTACTTTAAGTCCCGCATCAATAGACGAAAGCCACTCAAGAAGCTGTTCCTTTGGCTTTTCGATGCCCACAACATCACCTTCTTCCAGCTGTAGTGCATCCCCTCGACCATCGTACCATGCAAAGTTAGAGCCTGATTCTTGATTCATGATAGAAGAAATGTCATTGAATGTTTGTTGTCTCTTCAAAGCATTTTCTAATCTTGATCTAATTGCTTTGATTTCAGAAGCAATCTGATGCCTGGTTTCTAAATTTTTCAGTGACGCATAGATTTTTTTGAGGAAGCATCTGAATCCATGTGCATCATTATGGGCTAATCGAAATATGTATATCCCAAGAACGTCTTCTGTGTCATAAGCAATTTCTCGGATTTGCTTGACCCATTCTTTGAGCTGGGGATCACTTTCTTCCTTGGCATCAGCGACTTTGAGGAATGCCCTCATTTGCCCCATTTCTCCATGAATGAATTCTGCTTGCTCTCCAAGCCCTCCGAGCAGTTTCTGCTCTTCTTGGAGCCAGACTGAAAGTTGTTTAGACACAATGGATACAGCACTTTCTGCCATCTTCGATTGCTCAATTCACTTTGACAGGAAAAACGAGTCTTGGTTGATTTAGCAATCTGCATGCATGGCAATGCGATTATTATTTTGTTTGATTTACATTGTCATATTATTTTTATATAATTATATTATTTTATTACTTCAATAAAATAATTAAATGTATTTATTTATATTTAGATAATGTGATTTAGCACCGTATTTTATATACTTTTGCCCATATCTTGATTTGAATATTTATAAATATATATAAAGTAATTAATTATCTTGAATATTTATGAATAGTAATAATTAGAATGGCTTAAATATCTAGAAAACAAATACAATGTGAAATAAAAATACTAAACACTTAAATTACTTTAGGAGTAAAATACCCAAAAGAAAACAAAAATAAATTGATATGATTAAGAAATGAAATACAAAAATATATGTAATTTTAATAAGGAAATGAAGTAAATTTGAGTATATACATACATATATATATGTATATAATTATTGGAATACATAATATTATACACTTCTCTATATATGGATATATATATATATATATACATGTTAAAACTTAGTATATTATAAACGTTTTCACACAAGAGTTATAATATTTTAACAAAAAATATAATGTTTTGAATACAAAAACTATCCCAAAAAGCAAACTAATTGTTAATTGACGAAATTGGGAGTAAAGTGTGTACTCTGATTCAGGTTGGGAATGTTGGAGTAATACGCCTCCTTTACTTTTTCTTTTCCCTTTGTCTCCCTTCATACCTTTATTTATTTAAGGGTTAAATACACCTTCCATCCCTAAATCATACACTATGTCTCGTTTATCCTCTTAATTTCCAGATGTAACACTCACCCTCTTATATCAAATGTATTAATAGAATTACCCTTTATATTATTCGTATTTATGTATTTATATTAGCTTTTATGTAGTTAAATTATTTCAAATTCTTTATTAATTATAAAAATTGCAATTAATGCAAAAAATATATATAATTAGTAGGCAAAGTATAGCGAATTTCGGAGACTAACATAATACATAAGTATAAGTATGATCAGTACACAAATATTGAAGGTTAAAAATTTAATTTAATTATTTGGACTCCAAAAATAAGTTTTAACAATTTGATTTAAATGCATCTCCAGCGCTTTTTGGTTAATAAATGCATATAACAATATTTTTGTTAACATAATTTTTTTATACTTTTGGATTGAACGAACACATGTTTATTCATTTTTACCAAGAAAATTCAAATTCTGTTGAAATGTATTTTATTCATTAATATATATATATATATATATAAGTGAATAGAGATATACTTATCAATATAAAAAAGTTGAAATCCACTGTATTGCATAATCAATAGCTATTTCAATAAAAACATTTAAAATAATATTTCGTGTTTAACATTTTGTGTGCCATTGTACTAGTTTACTGCTTTAGTTTTTAAAGTTGAATTAATGGTATGTATTAATTACTTTTTTATAATATATTCCAAAAAATACTTTTCAGTTTATAACTTGATTGGGGTATAAAATGATTAAAATATATTGAGAAATGGATAAATACACATGGTATAAAGAGCAATTTTGTCCACTCATTTAATACAAGGGATAAGTGATACATTTAACAGCCTGGGGAGGTGAATGAGACGGTCTACAGTTGAAGGGTATATATAAAGTACATTTAATCATTTATTTAATTTCTCTCTCTATCTCTAGGTAAAAAAAAAAATTACCATCGTACGTCTAGATTCGAATCCGATAAAATTTTTATTTTTATTACCAGATCTGGATCCAGTATAGGTCCAAGAGTCCAAATGCAAATTCCCAAAACATAACCAAAAAAAAAAAAAACATTTTTATGTTTTTATATTTTCTTAAAAAAATTATATAATAAATAATTTTTTATGCCATTAGTGATACAAATTAATGATTATAATAAAAATCACATATTATAAGTAGGGATGGCAATGGGTCTAGGTCTTATCCGGACCCGCCTCCGAACCCGCCCCTAATGGGACGGGTTTCTAAATTATAAACTGGTCCCAAGGCGGGTCCGGGTTTTCAAGTTTTAGACCTGGACCCGTCCCGTTATAATATTTATATATATAATATAAATTTATATAATATATCATACATGAAAAATATGCATATATTTTAAATTTTCTATTTAAAATATATACGATATATACATAATTTATATATAAAATATATATTGCTTTGGATGAAAATGATTGTTTTGTATTAATTAATAATTCATGTATTCAATATTTATAAAAATAACATATATGTTCATGATTTATAATTTTTTTAAGAGCCAAATTATACATATATAAATTTTTCAATAATTAATATTTTATTTTATCATATTTAAAAAGTTATTAAAATTTTAATTTTTTTTTTTATTTTAAAAATTAAGAACTAAGTCTAATGGGTCCATCGGGTCCAACCCGATTAGTCCCGGGTCCGGGATGGGACGGGTCCTTGGTCCACAAATTTCTTGGCGGGGCGGGTCTCGGGTCCTGCCAAACCCGCCCCGTTGCCACTCGTTAGGGCTGTCAATGGATATTCGAAAATTCGCTTACCGTTCGCATTCGTATTCG